>OY759220.1:11022054-11277054 GCA_963662175.1 Aradus depressus | reverse complement strand
AATGTAGTCTTTTTTTTTTTTTTTTTTCTTCAAGGCATTTCGACCACGAGGGTCATGGATGCCTGATGGATGCAGGTCTGTGGGGATCCTAGCTGGCTAATTTTGATAGGCGTAGATTAATAATAATAAAGGTCGAGATTACTGTATACGGAATAGAAAGGCTACTTGATGAATATAATTTGGTTTTATAATTTAGATAAGAGGTTTGTGAAGTGCAGAAGAAACGAAATAGTTGGGTAATTTGGGAGCTATTATTGGATAGAATTTCGGAAATATCCACTGTAAAGTTGAAATTCCTACGCTGGGGACTATATGCCATGCATTCAGTTAGAATGTGTCTGACAGACAGTCTCACCCCGCAGCACTGACACAGAGGAGGGGGTTCCTGAGCCATTAGATGTCCATGAGTCAACCTGGTCTGCCCTACACGTAACCGAGTTAAAATTACTTCTTCTTTCCTTCTTTCTCTTTTTGAAGTGTTCCAAACTCAAGTGGAGCTTTAGGTGATCCATAGCTAATTATCGGTCATACCGAGCCACCGAATCTGCCATTTGATCCATACTATTTCCTTGATGTAGGCAACGAAGTCACTTACAGGGACTTCGGATGTGGGTAGTCCTTCTAGTATGGCGCACCTGGCATTCTTATCTGCTGACTCGTTGCCTGCAATGCCTGTCTTAATGGCCGTAGGGCCATCAGTATGTTTTGAACAAGGAGATGTTCTGAATACTGATTCCCCATGGCCAATAGAGCCGACAGGGTGTCACTACAGACTATCAGTTGGCTTCCATTGGGGATAGAGACATTCAGACTCTTGCCAATAGCTAATAATTCCGCTGTCACGTTGCTACACATCGTAGTTGCCCTTCCTGTTTTGTGTAAAAAGCGGGAGAAGATTTTCGCCGGTGTACATGCCATATATGATCGTGCTTGTAAATTGACTGCAGTGAATTTTGTAAGTTTTCATTCTAGGTATGAAAGGCTTCTGTTTTTGGAGAAGGCCTTCTCAGAGGTCCAGGATGAAATAATAGTGGCCAACGAGGCTCTTTCTGACCCTTCTCTTGCACTCGACGTTATCAAAATGCTGGTAGCCTTTGATGACCTGTCGCTTGATTTTCGGGGCTACTATCACAGGTTGGCCGGGTCTCATCCCCATCCAGCACCTGCACAACCCTCTCACGACTCTCGCACCACTTCCGCTGGTTTCAGTCACTTACCTCGTATTAATATTCCTCATTTTGATGGCGAAATTGAAGATTGACCTGTTTTCTACTCACTATATGAGTCAATGGTGCATCAAAATGACACTTTGACACCTATTATCAAATTTCATTTTCTGCGTTCCCTGTTGAAAGAAGAAGCGCTAGCAGTTATCTCAGGTGTACACCTAAGCCCAGATAAGTACCAGTTGGCCCCCATCAGGCCCTCACAGATATGTATCAGAATAAGAGACGTCTAGCATCTATGTACGTCTCGCGCATCAGAGAGTTTGTGCCTCTTTATTCGCCAACTAACGTAAATCTTAAGGCCAACATGAATGTACACACAAACTCCGTTAATGCGCTGAAAGCTCTCAACATCCCCAATCTCGCCGATTTCTTACTTTTCCAACTTTCGTTTTCGAATTTGGATTCAAATTAGAAAAGAGCTTTTGAAAATGACACTCAACTTCGTAATTTCCTGTTTATCAGGATTTTATGACATTTGTTACTGAACAAACTAGGACTAGTGAGATGCTATCTATAGACACTCTCAAAAAACGCACCAACGCGTTACTAACCAACGTTACTAGATATTATTCTTCAACTTCAAAACTCAAGCTATCGATTATCTCATGTCCTCTTTGCAGTCAAAACCATTCTTTGTTAACCTGCAGTTCCTTCCTGCAACAAAGTATTAGCCAAAAGTACGATACATTAAAGCGTATCAGAAGATGTTTTAATTGTTTAGAAGCTCATGCTAGAGCTGATTGTCGCTCTACTAAGACATGTCGCCATTGTAGTAGCTCAAAAAATAATTCCTGTCTTCATGTAAATCCTCCACTTGCAGTTGCGAGCTCCTCTTCTCCACGTTCACCTTCAGCCGATAACCACACCAAGCTGCCATCTCAGGCTCTCTCCTGTTCTGTTACATCTCCTTGTCAAAGGACTTCCAGTGTATTGTTAGGCACTGTTGAAGCGCTGATTGAGGGCGCTGATAGACATTTTCACCCGGTTCGTGCTGTCATCGATCCAGGTTCACAAATTTCTGCAGAATTTTCTCAGCAGCTAGGTCTCAAGAGATCCTAATCCCAATTTCAGGTAATGGGAATTGCTAATGCTTCACACTTTTGGAGAGAGGGAGATTGGCCAGCTTGGAGAGGAAGTGAGGATGAAGGGGAAGAGTTGGGGAACTTGACGGACTGGGAACGACCTTCAAGATAGGACTGGAGCCAGAGGAGGACACTTTTGGAGAGAGAGATACTGGCCAGCTTGGAAAAGATGGAGGGGAAGAGTTGGGGAACTTGACGGACTGGGAAAGACCTTCAAGATAGGACTGGAGCCAGAGGAGGACACTTTTGGAGAGAGAGATACTGGCCAGCTTGGAAAGGATGGAGGGGAAGAGTTGGGGAACTTGACGGACTGGGAACGACCTGCAATGTAGGACTGGAGCCAGAGGAGGACACTTTTGGAGAGAGAGATACTGGCCAGCTTGGAGAGGAAGGAGGGGAAGAGTTGGGGAACATGACGGACTGGGAACGACCTGCCAGGTAGGACTGAAGCCAGAGGAGAACACTTTTGGAGATTGGGAAACTGGCCAGCTTGGAGAGGAGGATGGAGTGCTTCACTGAGTCGAAGGCTTTGGAAAGGTCGAACAGTATTAGCAGGGTCAGTTGTTTGTTGTCTGTAGCCTGTCGGAAGTCTTCCGTTAGTTTCAGTAAGACAGTTTGAGTCCCATATCCTGATCGGAAAACAGATTGGAAAGTGTGTAGAATTTTGTTGCTAAGAAGGAAATCTGAGAGTAGAGAATGAACTATGCGCTCTAAAGGTTTAGATGGGGGACACAGAAGGGAGATTGGGCGAAAGTCTTTTGGAGCTTCAGGATTAGGAACTTTGTTGAGAGGGAGTGCAGAGGCTTCGAAGACTCTAGTGAAAAATTAGGTCGGGAGAAAAAAAGGAATTTAGAGTGTCGGGAGAGGAAGTTGAAGGAGAAGGAAGATTTTCGGGAGAATCTAACGAGAGCTTCCGAAGAGCTGCCCATCTTGACTTAGCGTTAGGTGCCTCACTAATTAAGTTCCATAAGAAACGTGATTTGACTGCTTTAGTAAGCAATTGAGCACAGTTCCGCAGGGCTTTGAAGGAATAATAATCCGCGTCCAACCTGGATCTATAGAACTTCCTTCTGACCGAGTTCCGCTCCTTCAGGACTCTCCTGATCTCTGGGGTGATCCATGGGGCAAGAGACCGTCTGAGCAGCATCGGAGCGTGCTTGTCCAGCAGATTCAGCAGGATCTAGCAGGATCGGTAAGATATTTGGATGAAGTCATGGGCAGAAAGGGAGTGCTGTTATGAATAGGAAGAAATCTTCAGTAGGGAGTGGACCAGGTGGAGTTCCAGCCAGGAAGCCAGGTGAGGGTGAACTATGTAGAGTTTTAAGAAATATCAGATATCAAGGAGGTATTTGGAGTTAGGAGCAGATGGAGACAGGAGATGGGAGTTGAAGTCATCGGAAATCGGGATGTTATTATAGAGGGGAATCATACGGAGGAGTGCTGACTCAAAGGTTGTGTCAAAAGGGACTTTAGGAGGTCTGTATTCAACTCCATCGATATGTATTTCTAGAAAGAGGAATTCTAGGGTATTATACATCAAGAGAGGGGGTGAGAAAGGACAAAGACAACGTAGAGTGGGGAGAGGAAGGAAGGTACTGAAAACAAATTAGGAGAAAACAAAACATATACTAAAATGCTATAAATCTTCATGGAATGACCAAGACTAAGCGTCAACTTCACCGTCCAGAAGAGTAAAATATGATAACACAGTAAATAAAACCAAAATTGAAAATATAACAGAGGCACATATAAAGGAGAAAAGAAGATAAATTAAAAGATGTAAGAGTAAAGAGATGGCATAAATGAAAGGCAACGAAAAGTATAAGATCTATACTAAGAATAATAATAATAAAGATAAAAATAAACCATAACGAAGCATTTAAATAATAACCGAATTTAAATGAAAAAGCAGGGAAGATAAAAATACAACATATCATACAAAAGAATAAAATATAGCCGAATGAAGGATGACTGGAGGATAAAATAGTACGAAATAAGATGTTTCCGGATGTATCCAATATGGAAGATTTCCAACTTTGTCTCTACAATTAACTGCAACAAAGCGAAACAGTTTTTGTTATCCCTGATTTCGATTTGCATATACTCTGAATTATAGTGACATCATTTAAGAAATGTCAGTAGAAAGGAGCATTTTAATAACTTTTCATTACCTTCAAAGCATCCTTTTTCAATGTTGAGAACACAGATGATTCTCGAATCCCGGGAGGGGACCTAAGTACATTTTACAAAGTACCTCTTATTTTCATGACCTAATCAAAAATCTCACAAATAAAAGTTATAGAGAAAACTGACAGGGACCTTACATATGCAATACATTTTTTCGAGGACTCTCTGTTTGCGTGTTACATGCCAAAAACCACAAAAATGTTGTTTTTAAACCTATTTTCTTATAAGAATTTTGCCTGACAGCGTAACCGGTTAGTCATATGGAAATATTGGTAACAATATTCAATGTTTCTTATAAAATTTACAAGCGTCAATATGCACTTAGTTTTGAGATGGTATCAATATGATCATGTTACAGCTCTGCAAAGAATTTACAATATATTTCTTTAGGAAATAGTTCAAAGCTATGTTTAAAATGAAAAGCAGGGCAAAGAATTTTAAAATATTTTTGAAGTGAAACTTCTTTATGCGCACTGGGCAACTTGGGGACTAAGCTGGTAAATGATGCGAGAGAGGGAGAGAGTTAGAGAAAGAGCGTGCACATCCGATGCTTTTGTCTGTCTGTGGCATCGTAGCTCCAAGACGGCTGAACCGATTTCAACGCGGTTTTTTTTCAAAAGCTGATATTTGCGAGATGGTTCTTAGCCATGTTTGGTGAAAATCGGATATGCCGTTTCCAAGATCTTCAGGTTTCATCAGAGCCTGTGTTGGGATCTCGGCCTCTATTACAGCTGGAGACTTGGAGTTTGAACTCAAATGTTTATAAGACCAAGCCCCTTTCCCCAAGCCCCCCCCCCCCCCAAAAAAAAGCTCTTTCCACCAAGGATTCAGTAAATAAAAGAATGAACAAAAACTTTTTTTTATTGTGTCGGGAGTTTTTGAAATTTTTAATTTTAAGTTTTAGTATTTCGCGGAGGATCAGTGCTACTTTTCAATATGAAACCAGCAAAGCACACTATTTTTTTTATTATCCCGGCTTTTTCGTCGCTCTGATGGATATGAGCCCGATTCTATTCTGGGTGACCTAAATGTTGCCTACCCAGTTTTAGTGACCTCAAGGATCTTTAACGAGTACCTGCCATGCTCGGGAGCATCGCTTAGCTCCCCATTCGAAGGACGGCATGCTTAAGTTTTTTTTTACCTTTCGAACACGCAATTTTGAGCTCAGTAGGCTACCAGGCTACCTCTGAGCTTCCGGCGCCCTCAGTTCTGTTATGGCCACATCACATATTTTTCAAATACCTTTTTCAGTTTTCTAACTGCAAATTAACGTAAGATAATGGTTAAAAATATTTTTTTATATAAATAAGAACGAAAAGTAGGCATCCTGGATATGAATTTTCTACATTGGGGCACTGAAACTTGCTGCAACTCTTATAACCTCAAGTTTCCTGTCTGTCTGTATCAAGTTGTTCTGTGGTTCCCAGGGACAATAATGTGTTGGAAGTACTCTGTTCGTACTCCTAGAGACCCCAACATTCAGTGTTCTTACCCCTTCTTGGAAGCTCCATTTAGGGAATCCTAAATTTTTCCCACCCAGGTTTAAATGGGGTGGGGATCTTTAACAAGTACCTGGCTCGGGACAGCTTTTTAACGTCATCTCTGAAGGGTGGCGTGCTCCTAGTTTTAATACCTCCCACTTAAAAAAAAATCCGAACTCCTCAGCCGGATTTGAACTCGTGTATTTGAGCTCCAATGGGAAGCAAGTTACCTGCGCGCTACCGGGGCTCGCTGATAATGTGTTCAGGAGTACTACCGTGTGGCAATGGAGAAATATGACAAACAAGTAGGTAAATTTATTGAAACTTTTATTTTTCAGAATGAAGAGAGTTATGAATTCACATGGGATTTGCCAACCCACTATTTTCCAATTAAGCATGAGTTTTGGGTAATAAATTATCCTACTAAAATAGAAAGGATGTTTGATTATCACACTGCTTCTGCCATTACATTGAAATATAGTCAGAATTGTGGTAGAAATATGGGTAAGATGAGTTTCATTTTTTTTAGAATAGTTATATAATAATATTATATGATCAGAAAATCTCTTCGAGGTTTTGTGGAAGGGTGTACGAGTAGCGATAAGTCACAAAGAAGCCTAATATTTAAATAACTTTTTTCACTACAATTTTTTCAGGTATTCTAAGTAACATTCGGGAAATTAACTGCTGCTACAAATGTTCAACCCAGCCATTGTTACCGACAAATATGGAGGCGATATTCACTTTCAATAATAGATTGCAGGTTTTCAAAAGGAAAATGTATAATTTCGGATGGTTATTCATTGACTTTTCTATAAGTAGTTTCCAGGATATTACTTTCAATATATGAAAAAGTAATACTCAAGGAAGTTATTATACAATTTGAACCCCTCGTGAGTTGAGCGCCGCCATGTAAAAAACATCCAATCTACCTGACATAAAGATACAGATTATTAATATTATAATTTTAATGCATTAATGCTTCTATACTACCTGACGTACGCAGATTTAATATTATAATTTCAGTGCATTAAGGCTTCTACTACTTGACGTACACCGATTATTAATATTATAATATCAATGCCGTAAGAGACTCCTATACTTCTTGACGTACACAGATTATTAATATTATAATTTCAGTGCATTAACGCTTCTATAATACCTGACATACACAGATTATTAATATTATAATTTCAATGCATTAATGCTTCTATACTACATAACATACACACATTATAAATATTATAATATCAATGCCGTAAAAGACTCCTATACTTCTTGACGTACACAGCTTATTAATATCAATGCCGTAAGAGACTCCTATACTTCCTGACGTACACAGATTATTAATATTATAATTTCAGTGCATTAACGCTTCTATAATACCTGACATACACAGATTATTAATATTATAATTTCAATGCATTAAAGCTTCTATAGTACTTTACGTGTATTAAGATTTCTATTCATTAAAGCTTCTATCGTACATTACGTGTACAGATTATTAATATTATAATTTCAGTGCATTAAGGCTTATATACTACCTGACATACACACATTATTAATATTATAATTTCAATGCATTAAGGCTTCTATACTACCTGACATACACACATTATTAATATTATAATTTCAGTGCATTAAGGCTTATATACTACCTGACATACACACATTATTAATATTATAATTTCAATGCATTAAGGCTTCTATACTACCTCACGTACACAGATTATTAAAATTATAATTTCAGTGCATTAAGGCTTCTATAATACCTGACATACAAATATTATTAATATTATAATATCAATGCCGTAAGAGACTCCTATACTTCCTGACGTACACAGCTTATTAATATTATAATTTCAGTGCATTAAGGCTTCTATAATACCTGACATACAAACATTATTAATATTATAATATCAATGCCGTAAGAGACTCCTATACTTCCTGACGTACACAGCTTATTAATATTAAAATTTCAGTGCATTAAGGCTTCTATAATACCTGACATACACACATTATTAATATTATAATATCAATGCCGTAAGAGACTCCTATACATCCTGACGTACACAGCTTATTAATATTATAATTTCAGTGAATTAAGGCTTCTATAATACCTGACATACAAACATTATTAATATTATAATATCAATGCCGTAAGAGACTCCTATACTTCCTGACGTACACAGCTTATTAATATTATAATTTCAGTGCATTAAGGCCTCCATACTACCTGACATACACACATTATTAATATTATAATATCAATGCCATAAGAGACTCCTATACTTCCTGACGTACACAGATTTAATATTATAATTTCAGTGCATTAAGGCTTCTACTACTTGACGTACACCGATTATTAATATTATAATATCAATGCCGTAAGAGACTCCTATACTTCCTGACGTACACAGATTATTAATATTATAATTTTAATGCATTAATGCTTCTATACTACCTGACGTACGCAGATTTAATATTATAATTTCAGTGCATTAAGGCTTCTACTACTTGACGTACACCGATTATTAATATTATAATATCAATGCCGTAAGAGACTCCTATACTTCCTGACGTACACAGATTATTAATATTATAATTTCAGTGCATTAACGCTTCTATAATACCTGACATACACAGATTATTAATATTATAATTTCAATGCCATAAGAGACTCCTATACTTCCTGACGTACACAGATTTAATATTATAATTTCAGTGCATTAAGGCTTCTACTACTTGACGTACACCGATTATTAATATTATAATATCAATGCCGTAAGAGACTCCTATACTTCCTGACGTACACAGATTATTAATATTATAATTTCAGTGCATTAACGCTTCTATAATACCTGACATACACAGATTATTAATATTATAATTTCAATGCATTAATGCTTCTATACTACCTAACATACACACATTATAAATATTATAATATCAATGCCGTAAAAGACTCCTATACTTCTTGACGTACACAGCTTATTAATATCAATGCCGTAAGAGACTCCTATACTTCCTGACGTACACAGATTATTAATATTATAATTTCAGTGCATTAACGCTTCTATAATACCTGACATACACAGATTATTAATATTATAATTTCAATGCATTAAAGCTTCTATAGTACTTTACGTGTACAGATTATTATTAAGATTTCTATTCATTAAAGCTTCTATCGTACATTACGTGTACAGATTATTAATATTATAATTTCAGTGCATTAAGGCTTATATACTACCTGACATACACACATTTTTAATATTATAATTTCAATGCATTAAGGCTTCTATACTACCTCACGTACAGAGATTATTAAAATTATAATTTCAGTGCATTAAGGCTTCTATAATACCTGACATACAAACATTATTAATATTATAATATCAATGCCGTAAGAGACTCCTATACTTCCTGACGTACACAGCTTATTAATATTATAATTTCAGTGCATTAAGGCTTCTATAATACCTGACATACAAACATTATTAATATTATAATATCAATGCCGTAAGAGACTCCTATACTTCCTGACGTACACAGCTTATTAATATTATAATTTCAGTGCATTAAGGCTTCTATACTACCTGACATACACACATTATTAATATTATAATATCAATGCCGTAAGATACTCCTATACTTCTTGACGTACACAGCTTATTAATATTATAATTTCAGTGCATTAAGGCTTCTACACTACCTGACATACACACCTTACTAATATTATAATATCAATGCCGTTAGAGACTCCTGTACTTCCTGACGTACACAGCTTATTAATATTATAATTTCAGTGCATTAAGGCTTCTATAATACCTGACATACAAACATTATTAATATTATAATATCAATGCCGTAAGAGACTCCTATACTTCCTGACGTACACAGCTTATTAATATTATAATTTCAGTGCATTAAGGCTTCTACACTACCTGACATACACACCTTACTAGTATTATAATATCAATGCCGTAAGAGACTCCTGTACTTCCTGACGTACACAGCTTATTAATATTATAATTTCAGTGCATTAAGGCTTCTATACTACCTAACATACACACATTATAAATATTATAATATCAATGCCGTAAAAGACTCCTATACTTCTTGACGTACACAGCTTATTAATATTATAATTTCAGTGCATTAAGGCTTCTATACTACCTGACATGCACACATTATTAATATTATAATATCAATGCCGTAAGAGACTCCTATACTTCTTGACGTACACAGCTTATTAATATTATAATTTCAGTGCATTAAAGTTTCTATACTACCTCACGTACACAGATTAATAATATTATAATATCAATGCCGTAAGAGACTCCTATACTTCCTGACGTACACAGCTTATTAATATTATAATTTCAGTGCATTAAGGCTTCTATAATACCTGACATAAAAACATTATTATTATTATAATATCAATGCCGTTAGAGACTCCTATACTTCTTGACGTACACAGCTTATTAATATTATAATTTCAGTGCATTAAGGCTTCTACACTACCTGACATACACACCTTACTAATATTATAATATCAATGCCGTAAGAGACTCCTGTACTTCCTGACGTACACAGCTTATTAATATTATAATTTCAGTGCATCAAGGCTTCTATAATACCTGACATACAAACATTATTAATATTATAATATCAATGCCGTAAGAGACTCCTATACTTCCTGACGTACACAGCTTATTAATATTATAATTTCAGTGCATTAAGGCTTCTACACTACCTGACATACACACCTTACTAGTATTATAATATCAATGCCGTAAGAGACTCCTGTACTTCCTGACGTACACAGCTTATTAATATTATAATTTCAGTGCATTAAGGCTTCTATACTACCTGACATGCACACATTATTAATATTATAATATCAATGCCGTAAGAGACTCCTATACTTCTTGACGTACACAGCTTATTAATATTATAATTTCAGTGCATTAAGGCTTCTATACTACCTGACATGCACACATTATTAATATTATAATATCAATGCCGTAAGAGACTCCTATACTTCCTGACGTACACAGCTTATTAATATTATAATTTCAGTGCATTAAGGCTTCTATAATACCTGACATACAAACATTATTAATATTATAATATCAATGCCGTAAGAGACTCCTATACTTCTTGACGTACACAGCTTATTAATATTATAATTTCAGTGCATTAAGGCTTCTATACTACCTGACATGCACACATTATTAATATTATAATATCAATGCCGTAAGAGACTCCTATACTTCCTGACGTACACAGCTTATTAATATTATAATTTCAGTGCATCAAGGCTTCTATAATACCTGACATACAAACATTATTAATATTATAATATCAATGCCGTAAGAGACTCCTATACTTCCTGACGTACACAGCTTATTAATATTATAATTTCAGTGCATTAAGGCTTCTACACTACCTGACATACACACCTTACTAGTATTATAATATCAATGCCGTAAGAGACTCCTATACTTCTTGACGTACACAGCTTATTAATATTATAATTTCAGTGCATTAAGGCTTCTATACTACCTGACATGCACACATTATTAATATTATAATATCAATGCCGTAAGAGACTCCTATACTTCTTGACGTACACAGCTTATTAATATTATAATTTCAGTGCATTAAGGCTTCTATACTACCTGACATGCACACATTATTAATATTATAATATCAATGCCGTAAGAGACTCCTATACTTCCTGACGTACACAGCTTATTAATATTATAATTTCAGTGCATTAAGGCTTCTATAATACCTGACATACAAACATTATAATTATTATAATATCAGTGCCGTAAGAGACTCCTATACTTCCTGACGTACACATCTTATTAATATTATAATTTCAGTGCCGTAAGAGACTCTTATACTTCCTGACGTACACAGCTTATTAATATTATAATTTCAGTGCATTAAGGCTTCTACACTACCTGACATACACACCTTACTAGTATTATAATATCAATGCCGTAAGAGACTCCTGTACTTCCTGACGTACACAGCTTATTAATATTATAATTTCAGTGCATTAAGGCTTCTATACTACCTAACATACACACATTATAAATATTATAATATCAATGCCGTAAAAGACTCCTATACTTCTTGACGTACACAGCTTATTAATATTATAATTTCAGTGCATTAAGGCTTCTATACTACCTAACATACACACATTATAAATATTATAATATCAATGCCGTAAAAGACTCCTATACTTCTTGACGTACACAGCTTATTAATATTATAATTTCAGTGCATTAAGGCTTCTATACTACCTGACATGCACACATTATTAATATTATAATATCAATGCCGTAAGAGACTCCTATACTTCTTGACGTACACAGCTTATTAATATTATAATTTCAGTGCATTAAGGTTTCTATACTACCTCACGTACACAGATTAATAATATTATAATATCAATGCCGTAAGAGACTCCTATACTTCCTGACGTACACAGCTTATTAATATTATAATTTCAGTGCATTAAGGCTTCTATAATACCTGACATAAAAACATTATTATTATTATAATATCAATGCCGTAAGAGACTCCTATACTTCTTGACGTACACAGCTTATTAATATTATAATTTCAGTGCATTAAGGCTTCTACACTACCTGACATACACACCTTACTAATATTATAATATCAATGCCGTAAGAGACTCCTGTACTTCCTGACGTACACAGCTTATTAATATTATAATTTCAGTGCATCAAGGCTTCTATAATACCTGACATACAAACATTATTAATATTATAATATCAATGCCGTAAGAGACTCCTATATTTCCTGACGTACACAGCTTATTAATATTATAATTTCAGTGCATTAAGGCTTCTACACTACCTGACATACACACCTTACTAGTATTATAATATCAATGCCGTAAGAGACTCCTGTACTTCCTGACGTACACAGCTTATTAATATTATAATTTCAGTGCATTAAGGCTTCTATACTACCTGACATGCACACATTATTAATATTATAATATCAATGCCGTAAGAGACTCCTATACTTCTTGACGTACACAGCTTATTAATATTATAATTTCAGTGCATTAAGGCTTCTATACTACCTGACATGCACACATTATTAATATTATAATATCAATGCCGTAAGAGACTCCTATACTTCCTGACGTACACAGCTTATTAATATTATAATTTCAGTGCATTAAGGCTTCTATAATACCTGACATACAAACATTATTAATATTATAATATCAATGCCGTAAGAGACTCCTATACTTCTTGACGTACACAGCTTATTAATATTATAATTTCAGTGCATTAAGGCTTCTATACTACCTGACATGCACACATTATTAATATTATAATATCAATGCCGTAAGAGACTCCTATACTTCCTGACGTACACAGCTTATTAATATTATAATTTCAGTGCATTAAGGCTTCTACACTACCTGACATACACACCTTACTAGTATTATAATATCAATGCCGTAAGAGACTCCTATACTTCTTGACGTACACAGCTTATTAATATTATAATTTCAGTGCATTAAGGCTTCTATACTACCTGACATGCACACATTATTAATATTATAATATCAATGCCGTAAGAGACTCCTATACTTCTTGACGTACACAGCTTATTAATATTATAATTTCAGTGCATTAAGGCTTCTATACTACCTGACATGCACACATTATTAATATTATAATATCAATGCCGTAAGAGACTCCTATACTTCCTGACGTACACAGCTTATTAATATTATAATTTCAGTGCATTAAGGCTTCTATAATACCTGACATACAAACATTATTAATATTATAATATCAGTGCCGTAAGAGACTCCTATACTTCCTGACGTACACATCTTATTAATATTATAATTTCAGTGCATTAAGGCTTCTATACTACCTGACATGCACACATTATTAATATTATAATAGCAATGCCGTAAGAGACTCCTATACTTCCTGACGTACACAGCTTATTAATATTATAATTTCAGTGCATTAAGGCTTCTATAATACCTGACATACAAACATTATTAATATTATAATATCAGTGCCGTAAGAGACTCCTATACTACCTGACGTACACAGCTTATTAATATTATAATTTCAGTGCATTAAGGCTTCTATAATACCTGACATACAAACATTGTTAATATTATAATATCAATGCCGTAAGAGACTCCTATACTTCTTGACGTACACAGCTTATTAATATTATAATTTCAGTGCATTAAGGCTTCTATAATACCTGACATACAAACATTATTAATATTATAATATCAGTGCCGTAAGAGACTCCTATACTTCCTGACGTACACATCTTATTAATATTATAATTTCAGTGCATTAAGGCTTCTATACTACCTGACATGCACACATTATTAATATTATAATATCAATGCCGTAAGAGACTCCTATACTTCCTGACGTACACAGCTTATTAATATTATAATTTCAGTGCATTAAGGCTTCTATAATACCTGACATACAAACATTATTAATATTATAATATCAGTGCCGTAAGAGACTCTTATACTTCCTGACGTACACAGCTTATTAATATTATAATTTCAGTGCATTAAGGCTTCTACACTACCTGACATACACACCTTACTAGTATTATAATATCAATGCCGTAAGAGACTCCTGTACTTCCTGACGTACACAGCTTATTAATATTATAATTTCAGTGCATTAAGGCTTCTATACTACCTAACATACACACATTATAAATATTATAATATCAATGCCGTAAAAGACTCCTATACTTCTTGACGTACACAGCTTATTAATATTATAATTTCAGTGCATTAAGGCTTCTATACTACCTGACATGCACACATTATTAATATTATAATATCAATGCCGTAAGAGACTCCTATACTTCTTGACGTACACAGCTTATTAATATTATAATTTCAGTGCATTAAGGTTTCTATACTACCTCACGTACACAGATTAATAATATTATAATATCAATGCCGTAAGAGACTCCTATACTTCCTGACGTACACAGCTTATTAATATTATAATTTCAGTGCATTAAGGCTTCTATAATACCTGACATAAAAACATTATTAATATTATAATATCAATGCCGTAAGAGACTCCTATACTTCTTGACGTACACAGCTTATTAATATTATAATTTCAGTGCATTAAGGCTTCTACACTACCTGACATACACACCTTACTAATATTATAATATCAATGCCGTAAGAGACTCCTGTACTTCCTGACGTACACAGCTTATTAATATTATAATTTCAGTGCATCAAGGCTTCTATAATACCTGACATACAAACATTATTAATATTATAATATCAATGCCGTAAGAGACTCCTATACTTCCTGACGTACACAGCTTATTAATATTATAATTTCAGTGCATTAAGGCTTCTACACTACCTGACATACACACCTTACTAATATTATAATATCAATGCCGTAAGAGACTCCTGTACTTCCTGACGTACACAGCTTATTAATATTATAATTTCAGTGCATCAAGGCTTCTATAATACCTGACATACAAACATTATTAATATTATAATATCAATGCCGTAAGAGACTCCTATACTTCCTGACGTACACAGCTTATTAATATTATAATTTCAGTGCATTAAGGCTTCTACACTACCTGACATACACACATTATTAATATTATAATATCAATGCCGTAAGAGACTCCTATACTTCTTGACGTACACAGCTTATTAATATTATAATTTCAGTGCATTAAGGCTTCTATACTACCTGACATGCACACATTATTAATATTATAATATCAATGCCGTAAGAGACTCCTATACTTCCTGACGTACACAGCTTATTAATATTATAATTTCAGTGCATTAAGGCTTCTATAATACCTGACATACAAACATTATTAATATTATAATATCAGTGCCGTAAGAGACTCCTATACTACCTGACGTACACAGCTTATTAATATTATAATTTCAGTGCATTAAGGCTTCTATAATACCTGACATACAAACATTATTAATATTATAATATCAATGCCGTAAGAGACTCCTATACTTCTTGACGTACACAGCTTATTAATATTATAATTTCAGTGCATTAAGGCTTCTATAATACCTGACATACAAAGATTATTAATATTATAATATCAGTGCCGTAAGAGACTCCTATACTTCTTGACGTACACAGCTTATTAATATTATAATTTCAGTGCATCAAGGCTTCTATACTACCTGACATGCACACATTATTAATATTATAATATCAATGCCGTAAGAGACTCCTATACTTCTTGACGTACACAGCTTATTAATATTATAATTTCAGTGCATTAAGGCTTCTATACTACCTGACATGCACACATTATTAATATTATAATATCAATGCCGTAAGAGACTCCTATACTTCCTGACGTACACAGCTTATTAATATTATAATTTCAGTGCATTAAGGCTTCTATAATACCTGACATACAAACATTATTAATATTATAATATCAGTGCCGTAAGAGACTCTTATACTTCCTGACGTACACAGCTTATTAATATTATAATTTCAGTGCATTAAGGCTTCTACACTACCTGACATACACACCTTACTAGTATTATAATATCAATGCCGTAAGAGACTCCTGTACTTCCTGACGTACACAGCTTATTAATATTATAATTTCAGTGCATTAAGGCTTCTATACTACCTAACATACACACATTATAAATATTATAATATCAATGCCGTAAAAGACTCCTATACTTCTTGACGTACACAGCTTATTAATATTATAATTTCAGTGCATTAAGGCTTCTATACTACCTAACATACACACATTATAAATATTATAATATCAATGCCGTAAAAGACTCCTATACTTCTTGACGTACACAGCTTATTAATATTATAATTTCAGTGCATTAAGGCTTCTATACTACCTGACATGCACACATTATTAATATTATAATATCAATGCCGTAAGAGACTCCTATACTTCTTGACGTACACAGCTTATTAATATTATAATTTCAGTGCATTAAGGTTTCTATACTACCTCACGTACACAGATTAATAATATTATAATATCAATGCCGTAAGAGACTCCTATACTTCCTGACGTACACAGCTTATTAATATTATAATTTCAGTGCATTAAGGCTTCTATAATACCTGACATAAAAACATTATTATTATTATAATATCAATGCCGTAAGAGACTCCTATACTTCTTGACGTACACAGCTTATTAATATTATAATTTCAGTGCATTAAGGCTTCTACACTACCTGACATACACACCTTACTAATATTATAATATCAATGCCGTAAGAGACTCCTGTACTTCCTGACGTACACAGCTTATTAATATTATAATTTCAGTGCATCAAGGCTTCTATAATACCTGACATACAAACATTATTAATATTATAATATCAATGCCGTAAGAGACTCCTATATTTCCTGACGTACACAGCTTATTAATATTATAATTTCAGTGCATTAAGGCTTCTACACTACCTGACATACACACCTTACTAGTATTATAATATCAATGCCGTAAGAGACTCCTGTACTTCCTGACGTACACAGCTTATTAATATTATAATTTCAGTGCATTAAGGCTTCTATACTACCTGACATGCACACATTATTAATATTATAATATCAATGCCGTAAGAGACTCCTATACTTCTTGACGTACACAGCTTATTAATATTATAATTTCAGTGCATTAAGGCTTCTATACTACCTGACATGCACACATTATTAATATTATAATATCAATGCCGTAAGAGACTCCTATACTTCCTGACGTACACAGCTTATTAATATTATAATTTCAGTGCATTAAGGCTTCTATAATACCTGACATACAAACATTATTAATATTATAATATCAATGCCGTAAGAGACTCCTATACTTCTTGACGTACACAGCTTATTAATATTATAATTTCAGTGCATTAAGGCTTCTATACTACCTGACATGCACACATTATTAATATTATAATATCAATGCCGTAAGAGACTCCTATACTTCCTGACGTACACAGCTTATTAATATTATAATTTCAGTGCATTAAGGCTTCTACACTACCTGACATACACACCTTACTAGTATTATAATATCAATGCCGTAAGAGACTCCTATACTTCTTGACGTACACAGCTTATTAATATTATAATTTCAGTGCATTAAGGCTTCTATACTACCTGACATGCACACATTATTAATATTATAATATCAATGCCGTAAGAGACTCCTATACTTCTTGACGTACACAGCTTATTAATATTATAATTTCAGTGCATTAAGGCTTCTATACTACCTGACATGCACACATTATTAATATTATAATATCAATGCCGTAAGAGACTCCTATACTTCCTGACGTACACAGCTTATTAATATTATAATTTCAGTGCATTAAGGCTTCTATAATACCTGACATACAAACATTATTAATATTATAATATCAGTGCCGTAAGAGACTCCTATACTTCCTGACGTACACATCTTATTAATATTATAATTTCAGTGCATTAAGGCTTCTATACTACCTGACATGCACACATTATTAATATTATAATAGCAATGCCGTAAGAGACTCCTATACTTCCTGACGTACACAGCTTATTAATATTATAATTTCAGTGCATTAAGGCTTCTATAATACCTGACATACAAACATTATTAATATTATAATATCAGTGCCGTAAGAGACTCCTATACTACCTGACGTACACAGCTTATTAATATTATAATTTCAGTGCATTAAGGCTTCTATAATACCTGACATACAAACATTGTTAATATTATAATATCAATGCCGTAAGAGACTCCTATACTTCTTGACGTACACAGCTTATTAATATTATAATTTCAGTGCATTAAGGCTTCTATAATACCTGACATACAAACATTATTAATATTATAATATCAGTGCCGTAAGAGACTCCTATACTTCCTGACGTACACATCTTATTAATATTATAATTTCAGTGCATTAAGGCTTCTATACTACCTGACATGCACACATTATTAATATTATAATATCAATGCCGTAAGAGACTCCTATACTTCCTGACGTACACAGCTTATTAATATTATAATTTCAGTGCATTAAGGCTTCTATAATACCTGACATACAAACATTATTAATATTATAATATCAGTGCCGTAAGAGACTCTTATACTTCCTGACGTACACAGCTTATTAATATTATAATTTCAGTGCATTAAGGCTTCTACACTACCTGACATACACACCTTACTAGTATTATAATATCAATGCCGTAAGAGACTCCTGTACTTCCTGACGTACACAGCTTATTAATATTATAATTTCAGTGCATTAAGGCTTCTATACTACCTAACATACACACATTATAAATATTATAATATCAATGCCGTAAAAGACTCCTATACTTCTTGACGTACACAGCTTATTAATATTATAATTTCAGTGCATTAAGGCTTCTATACTACCTGACATGCACACATTATTAATATTATAATATCAATGCCGTAAGAGACTCCTATACTTCTTGACGTACACAGCTTATTAATATTATAATTTCAGTGCATTAAGGTTTCTATACTACCTCACGTACACAGATTAATAATATTATAATATCAATGCCGTAAGAGACTCCTATACTTCCTGACGTACACAGCTTATTAATATTATAATTTCAGTGCATTAAGGCTTCTATAATACCTGACATAAAAACATTATTAATATTATAATATCAATGCCGTAAGAGACTCCTATACTTCTTGACGTACACAGCTTATTAATATTATAATTTCAGTGCATTAAGGCTTCTACACTACCTGACATACACACCTTACTAATATTATAATATCAATGCCGTAAGAGACTCCTGTACTTCCTGACGTACACAGCTTATTAATATTATAATTTCAGTGCATCAAGGCTTCTATAATACCTGACATACAAACATTATTAATATTATAATATCAATGCCGTAAGAGACTCCTATACTTCCTGACGTACACAGCTTATTAATATTATAATTTCAGTGCATTAAGGCTTCTACACTACCTGACATACACACCTTACTAATATTATAATATCAATGCCGTAAGAGACTCCTGTACTTCCTGACGTACACAGCTTATTAATATTATAATTTCAGTGCATCAAGGCTTCTATAATACCTGACATACAAACATTATTAATATTATAATATCAATGCCGTAAGAGACTCCTATACTTCCTGACGTACACAGCTTATTAATATTATAATTTCAGTGCATTAAGGCTTCTACACTACCTGACATACACACATTATTAATATTATAATATCAATGCCGTAAGAGACTCCTATACTTCTTGACGTACACAGCTTATTAATATTATAATTTCAGTGCATTAAGGCTTCTATACTACCTGACATGCACACATTATTAATATTATAATATCAATGCCGTAAGAGACTCCTATACTTCCTGACGTACACAGCTTATTAATATTATAATTTCAGTGCATTAAGGCTTCTATAATACCTGACATACAAACATTATTAATATTATAATATCAGTGCCGTAAGAGACTCCTATACTACCTGACGTACACAGCTTATTAATATTATAATTTCAGTGCATTAAGGCTTCTATAATACCTGACATACAAACATTATTAATATTATAATATCAATGCCGTAAGAGACTCCTATACTTCTTGACGTACACAGCTTATTAATATTATAATTTCAGTGCATTAAGGCTTCTATAATACCTGACATACAAAGATTATTAATATTATAATATCAGTGCCGTAAGAGACTCCTATACTTCTTGACGTACACAGCTTATTAATATTATAATTTCAGTGCATCAAGGCTTCTATACTACCTGACATGCACACATTATTAATATTATAATATCAATGCCGTAAGAGACTCCTATACTTCTTGACGTACACAGCTTATTAATATTATAATTTCAGTGCATTAAGGCTTCTATACTACCTGACATGCACACATTATTAATATTATAATATCAATGCCGTAAGAGACTCCTATACTTCCTGACGTACACAGCTTATTAATATTATAATTTCAGTGCATTAAGGCTTCTATAATACCTGACATACAAACATTATTAATATTATAATATCAATGCCGTAAGAGACTCCTATACTTCTTGACGTACACAGCTTATTAATATTATAATTTCAGTGCATTAAGGCTTCTATACTACCTGACATGCACACATTATTAATATTATAATATCAATGCCGTAAGAGACTCCTATACTTCCTGACGTACACAGCTTATTAATATTATAATTTCAGTGCATCAAGGCTTCTATAATACCTGACATACAAACATTATTAATATTATAATATCAATGCCGTAAGAGACTCCTATACTTCCTGACGTACACAGGTTATTAATATTATAATTTCAGTGCATTAAGGCTTCTACACTACCTGACATACACACCTTACTAGTATTATAATATCAATGCCGTAAGAGACTCCTATACTTCTTGACGTACACAGCTTATTAATATTATAATTTCAGTGCATTAAGGCTTCTATACTACCTGACATGCACACATTATTAATATTATAATATCAATGCCGTAAGAGACTCCTATACTTCTTGACGTACACAGCTTATTAATATTATAATTTCAGTGCATTAAGGCTTCTATACTACCTGACATGCACACATTATTAATATTATAATATCAATGCCGTAAGAGACTCCTATACTTCCTGACGTACACAGCTTATTAATATTATAATTTCAGTGCATTAAGGCTTCTATAATACCTGACATACAAACATTATTAATATTATAATATCAGTGCCGTAAGAGACTCCTATACTTCCTGACGTACACATCTTATTAATATTATAATTTCAGTGCATTAAGGCTTCTATACTACCTGACATGCACACATTATTAATATTATAATATCAATGCCGTAAGAGACTCCTATACTTCCTGACGTACACAGCTTATTAATATTATAATTTCAGTGCATTAAGGCTTCTATAATACCTGACATACAAACATTATTAATATTATAATATCAATGCCGTAAGAGACTCCTATACTTCTTGACGTACACAGCTTATTAATATTATAATTTCAGCTTCTAAGTTGAGGAACGCGGACATATTGTGGAAACTTGTAATAAATGAATAAAACAAACTTATTTTTGAAATATTGTCTATTCCACTAAAGATATATATATATATATATATATATATATATATATATATATATATATATATATATATATATATATATATATATATATACACAACTACCGGTTTCGGCTAAGCCAGTGCCTAGAGAGAGATAGGGACAAAACAGATATTGAAAATAAAAGCTGTGTTTATAGTCTAGAGTGTGCGACGTCCAGTCAATTATACATTGGACAGACAGGACGTCGTTTTAGGGAAAGAATTGAAGAACACACGACCGAAATAAAGTACCGAGGAAACCGTTCTACATTCGCGACCCACATAATTGACAATAGCCACACTTTCGACCCATCTACAGGCATCAAATATCTCCATTATTGCTCAAAAAGCGGGCTACTTATTAGCTTAGAACAATTAGAAATAAATAAAGCTAACAAAAAGAACATTTGTATGATTGACCAAATTTATTTCAACTATTCCCCTTTGTTAACACCCTGATCCAGTTCTGTTTCCACATATATGTTTGTATTATCTGTTATTAATATTTGGTTCCACATATATATTTAATGTTATCTAAATCTTAATATTATTATTAATTTTATTTCTATTTTTATTATTTATTTGTATTTGTACTTATTTATTTGTTGTTTTGCCACTATTAGTCTAGTAATATTGTTTTATGTAAATTTAGAACTAGGTTTTGTTAGAAAATATTTCATGAGTTAGCTAACGTTACAGCCGGGGGACTCCCAAGTTTTAATGGCGCCCTTTCACCCGAGATGTATTAGAAGGGTCGCTCCCTGCAAACTGACTTAGTTCATAACTAGACCTGACGATGGTACAAAGCCGAAACCGGTAGTTGTATATATATATATATATCTTAAGTGGAATAGACAATATTTCAAAAATAAGTTTGTTTTATTCATTTAAGTTTTGTAAAGTTCACACCGTAATTGCTTTTTAAAAAATTGAACTTTACTTAACATTCACTTAACTGAAACTTATATTCACTAAGTCAGAAAGAAGGTGTTAGCAACACGGGAGCCAGGGATAGACTGAGGATCCTTGGAAAGTGAAAAATGCAAGATGGGAAAGAATGTCGTAAACAATACTAGGAAGGGAATGATGAGGATGCAGGAATTATGATGGGGTGTACAATATTTGTTACTATAACTCCTTCACCCCTAAATTGAGGCATCACCTGGAAGGTGGTGGTGAGAAGGAGGGTGCCTTAGATCGACAGTTACATTGTGAACAGGCTGTCTGTCCAAGGACTTACCAAAGAATTTAAATTTTATAATGAAAAATATGATACTAATAATAATGAAAATATAAAGGGTTGAAGTCCAAATACTAGGTATAATAAAATGATTCAACTTATTTTCTATCTATTTTTATAGTTCTAAGTGTTACGGGTTTTAATAATAAAGTAAAATTAGTATGTTGATTGGTGTCGAGATGTAACTTAAAGTTGTTGATGGTGTGTGGTTTTCCAGAAGAGTTGGACGAGTAGTGGAAAGAGATGTCGTTAAAGACGAGTTGTTCGTTGGGACTTAGGGTGATAAGATGAATTCCAAACAGCTGCCGCGTTTCAAACGATGTCTCACTGGTGATTTTAATTTCTCCGTTGTGAGGGAAGATTGTAATAAGTTGGTTCGTGTCCGCAACAGGCTCTATAAAATTGTCTCGTATGTCCAAGTCGGTGTATTGACACGATGGTGTGGTTTCTTTGAGGATGATATCTCGTTCGCAGGAAGGTTGATAATTTGATAGCAGGTCATAAGAACATTGGTAGCACTGTACTTGTTCACATTTACCAGTTAAGAATTTAATAGCTAATGACTTATCTATAGGGGTTAGTAAATAGTTGATATTCGGTATAATAGTTGTGAATTGGTTTTCATGCAAAGTTGATATAGAAAATAAACTATACATGTAATATTCATTTTTTGAATTTATGGGGAGAGTTAGAAAGTAAATTATTTGGTTCACATCTATTTTACATTGTACCTTTATCCAAGTTTCGAAATTTAGTATATTCTTATAATCTAATGTGAAAGGTGTTTGATCTTTGTAGTGACTAGCAA
This sequence comes from Aradus depressus, assembly GCA_963662175.1. Taxonomy (NCBI): domain Eukaryota; kingdom Metazoa; phylum Arthropoda; class Insecta; order Hemiptera; family Aradidae; genus Aradus; species Aradus depressus. The sequence goes on along the minus strand of OY759220.1, from coordinate 11,252,769 downwards.
TTTTTTTGATTTCATTGAATAGTTGGTGTGTTGTTATAATACTTGGGTGCATGGTTTTTAATTTGCAAAAAGTGATTGAATTGATTTTCTACATCTTGAAGGACGTGAAACATTGAAAATAGGTGTGTTTGTATTTGATAGAATAAGTTTTTATAGTGAGAATTAAAGTATTAATTAATTTTTTTTATGCTAATTATAATTATGTATTATAACTTAAATTCTAAATTATTTTATTTCATAAGTATTTTTAATATTTATTCTACATTTAATTATTTGAATTAATTGTATTACTTATTTTCCTAACTACTTCTCTACTTTTTCCTCTTTTTTATTTCTTACTTTACTACTTAATTTCTTTTTCTTATAATTATTTTAAGTTTTCGTAATTGTTCTTTTTACTTATAATATGCTTTTCTTTAATTAATTATTCTTTTCTTTATTTTCTTTTTGCAACATTTGACCTAGATATTCATTCAGTGTCGATGTTGTCCAAGGTTTAATTGTTTTAATTATTTATAATATAAAATTTTTTATTTATTTATTATAATTTATTTTTAATTATAATGATTTTCATTTCATTCTTTTCTTTTCTTTTAATTAATTCTTTATTTATAATATTTCTTATTCTTATTTTTCTTTTATTTATTTTTATTTTTTATAATTATTTGTCCTTATTAACAATCGCCTAATAATATGCGCTCAAAGAAGATTGCTAATAACTCTTAATATAATATTTTCTTAATATTTCTCTTATTCATAATAATTCTTGTAATTCTATCTTTATTATATTTCTAAATATCTTTTATTTCTTAATATTCAATTCTTTAATTACTTTATTCATTTTTATTTGACTTATTATTAAATTTTTTATTTATTAACTCATTAATTAATTACTAGCTAACTTATGAACTACTGGTTGTTGCAGTTTGACGGCATGTCCTAGGACGTTGGATACAGTTTTACGTCATGTCCTAGGACGGTTTGGATACAGTTTATCCTCGTGTCCAGGAGTCGACATTTTTTGTCGTAACCCTAGTTATACTTGTTGACTCTAAATTTTGAATATGATTTAATTTTGATCACGTAATCATTAAATTATTTCGAAAATTTTAAAGTTTTAATTATTTTAAATTCTTCTAATCCGTTCACGAGCAGGGGGTTTCTTTGTTTTTTAGTCTCTGTCTTTTGAGCCGCCGGGGCGTGGCTCATCGTTAGTGTGTTTGTCTGTCGGTCTTTCGGACGGAGCAATCTTCTCTACGTCCGATCGTGTTTTGTTAAATTTCCGTCTGGGGCGTTTTATATTGGATAGGTGTATGTTTTTCTGTGTATTGAGGTGTCGTGGATGTATTTCAGCTGTTTTACGTTTCGGGTTAAGTTTGGTGATTGTTTCTTTATTGTATTTGTTTTTTGTCTTGCTCTGTTTTTGTTTATTTTTGACGTATACTGTTTGTGGAATGTCGGGTAGTGATTCTCTGTCTTGATTTCGTGTGTCGATTATTGTTTCTTTAGTTGTGGCACTTTGTTCGTTAATTTTGTTGTAGACTAATTTCAATTTTTCTCGATGTTTGTCTATATAATTATTTATTAATTGTTTTTCCAGGTCTATTGAAAAAGGGGAGTTATTGTCAAAATGTCAGTAAATTATATCAAGGGGTTTTAATTTTGTAACTGAATGTAGGGAATTGTTGTATGCCAGAAGGGCGTAGTTAACTTTTGTTTCTATACTGTCATTTTTAAATTCGTCTCTGTTGTTCAAAAGTCTTATGTGTTCTATTAGTGTGGAGTGGAATCTTTCTATAGGGCCATTGCTTTCAGGGTGTTGTGACGAAATGAAATGTAAGTCAATTTTGTGTAAGGCTAGTAATTCTTTTACAAGGGAATTATTGAATTCTAGTCCGTTGTCTGAAATAATAGTGTCAGGTGTATTGTGGTGTGTAAAGTATTTTATTAATTTGTTAACAATTTCTATACCTTGACCAGAGTCAAGTTTGTATGCCTGAGCATATTTAGAGAATGGGTCGGAAATTGTAAGGAATTTTGTGTTTTCGAGGGTGATGGAGTCCATGTGGAGAATCTGGAATGGTTTTGTGGGTGTGGGCGTTGTTTTGAAAATGAAATTGTTTTGAAAAGTCCGGGTATTTAAGTATTGGTTCGTTACGTTAGTCAGTAGATTTTTGCAAATATTAAAACATATAATATATATATTCGGGGTCGTTAATGTTTATTGTCGCGCCCTTTTTTAAACATTTAGTGAGCGGTTTAGTTGTATCAGCAAATTTTTTTATGAATTTTCTATAGTAGCCGAGCAGTCCAAGAAATCCTTTAATTTGTTTTGTTGTTTTAGGAATGGGGAAATTTTGAATTGCTGTTATTTTGTCCGGGTTTGGTCTAATTCCGTCTGGAGTAACGATGTGTCCCAAGTACGCTACTTCTTTTTTTTTTAATTCTGTTTTGTCAAGTTGTATTTTAAAGTTTGATTGTCTCAGTCTGTTGAATACATTACGTAAGTTGAGTAGATGTTCCTGTAAGCTGGTACTGAAAATGATAATATCATCTAAATATACAACACAGCCTGGTTGTCCGGCTAGTATACTATTCATGACTCTTTGAAATGTTGCTGGAGAATTTTTGAGTCCGAAGGGCATCCGTAAGAATTCGTAATGTCCTGTGTCTGTCGAAAAAGCTGTTTTGGGGATGCTGTCTGGTTCCATCTCGATCTGGTGGAACCCAGAGGCGAGGTCAATAGTCGAGAAGTACTGGCATTTGCCAAGTTTGTCAAGTAAGTCTGTGATATTTGGTATGGGGAATTTGTCATCTATGGTTTTTTCATTTAATTTGCGGTAATCTATTACTAGTCGCCATTTTCTGGTTCCGGAAGAGTCTAATTTTTTTGGGACTATCCATATGGGGGCGTTCCAGGATGAAATTGACGGTTGTATAATTTTGGCTGTCAACATTTTTTTTATTTGGGTCTTTACTTCCTCTTTGTGGACTTCGGGATATCTATAAGTTTTGGTGTAAATAGGGATCTCGTCTTGAGTACGTATGTGATGTCTAATTCGATTGGTTGAAGTCAAGGGTTTGTCTTCAGTGTAAAACAGGTCGTTATATTCTTTCAGTAATTTTAAAATAGAGTATCGTTCTTCCGAATTCATATGTTCTGTACGGAATTTAGAGGGGTCAAATTTTTGTTCGTCGTCACAGATGAGGTTTAAATTTGGTTGTATTTCTTTGTCTGTCAGTTTGTCGATTTTTCTACTGTCAAAGGATTTTTTAATGTTAATTGTAAGTCAGTGTCCGTCGGTTTTTTTATGATACAAGTGGCTTCAAAATCGTGTACTGTGATTAGACTTGCCTGAATTTCTAAATTTTTGAATTTTGTATGGGGAAGAATAGCTTCGCCATTTTTCAAGTTCTTTATCGGGATTTTTATTATTGTTTCTGTATGTCCCTGTATCAAGTATGTCTGTTCTGTTTTAGTTTTTTCGTATACAATTTTTATGGTCGAAGTGGGGGTAGTCAGTAAATGGTTAGTCATGTCTAAGTTGGCTTTTAAGAATTTCAAACTGTATGTACCTAGTAGTAAGTCAAATCGTTCGTGAAATTTAAAAAGATAGAATTTTAAATGTAAATTGTCAATATTAAATAAATTTCCGCATGGGACAACAGTGCTAAATTTTTCATTACTTACTTCATGAGCAGTTAAAATTTTGAAGGGATCCTTTTTTATATTGGTCTTAAAGAATTTTTGTGCGATCTCTGGGTTAACAAAAGACTTCGTGCTACCAGTATCAATTAAAATTTTTAATTTAAGGTTTGGGGATACTATGTAGGGGAGTTCGCTTTTAGTGTTTTCTGTCAGGTTGGTCAAATTAAAGCAGGGCTCTGCACCGAGGCCTTTTCTTCTAAAAAATAATTTTCTGTCATTGTTGGGTCATTTTGATATTCATTCATGGTCAGTGGTTGTGGGTCACCTTACCCTGATTCGGCATGATAATCCTAATCGGGTTGGTAGTCTGGTAAGATAGGATTTTCTGGGGTTTCTATTTCAGGATTTGGTTCTAAGTTGTTCAATTCTCCTATTGTATAGTTCTGTCTAAAGTTGGGTCTGTATTGAGTTTGTGCGGGCCTAGCATATCTTGTTGATATGCTCATAGGTGTTGGTGTATATAATGGTGTTCGCCTACTTGGAAGTGGCGTTTGGAAGTTTTGTGGTCTGTGTGGAGTAATAATTGAAGGTTGTTGTGGTCGGAATGTGTTGAATGAGTGAGGTAGCCTTGTCTGGTATGAGGGGTTGAATGACCTAGTTATCTGTCTGTGTATTGGCGGTTGATAAGGCATGTTGGGACGCGGGCTGAAGGCAGGTCTCTGCCTATTGTCCAGGAAGGGTCTATGCTCAAATTTGTGAGCTGTGCGTGTGGGTGTGTGTGTGTCTTGTTTATTGTATTGTATGTCATTGGTCAGCATATTGAGAGCGGATTCTAAGCTCTCGGGGTTTCTAGCCCTGAGGTGTGAACCGAAAGGCTCTTTTAGGCCTTTCAAAAAAACTCTGAGTGCGAGCTTCCTAGAAAACTCAGTTAAAATCAGGTGTTCTTGGAAATGGTTTCTGTAATATGAAATTAATAGATTTAGGGTTTTGGGATTTTTTGGTAAAAATCGAATGTCGATTCACTGTGTTGTTTTTGGTCGCACAGTTCTATTTGAAGGGTAAAGCAGTCTCTTCGGTCTGCATAGCCATTGAGAAGAGCTTGTTTAAGTTCAGCCCAAGTTCCTATGGTATTTGTCGCTATTATTTCCGCGGCGGGACCTTTAATTTTAGCTAAAAGGGAGGACATCAAGAATTCATTTTGGAAATCTGATGAGTTCTGAAAATTGTAAAATTTGTTGACTAATTTTTCACTAATGGTTAGGAACCTACTGAGGTGTTCCGGTTCTCCGAAGAAGTCTGGGATCATACCCAGGTATTCTTTTTTCAAGACGGGGGTAGGCATGGTTAATTGAGCGGGCTGTAATATGTCTTTGCTCGTTGTCATATTGATGTGGTTTGTGTGTGATATAATTATGAATCTTAAAAGTAATTAATACTAATTAAAACTATAAAATTTTAAAATGTTCAATAAAATATTTTCTTATAACTAATACTTAAAGACTACTTACAGAAGAGTCAGTGCTACCATGGTCATGTTCATTGATCTGGAGACTTCTGGAATCTTCTGTGGTGGCCCCCAGGTAGTGCTGCTACTTCTTGATTGAAGGAGTCCTCTGCCTGATGGGGTGCAGCGGTTCCCAAATTCGCTGCTAGGAACACTGCAACTAACTCTTGAAAGAGAAGCTATTGCTCATGTACGCTGAACAAGACGCTTGCAAAGTATCCTACCGACTGCGCCAGTTTTGTAAAGTTCACACCGTAATTGCTTTTTAAAAAATTGAAATTTATTTAACATTCACTTAACTGAAACTTATATTCACTAAGTCAGAAAGAAGGTGTTAGCAACACGGTAGCCAGGGATATACTGAGGATCCTGGGAAAGTGAAAAATGCAAGATGGGAAAGAATGTCGTAAACAATACTAGGAAGGGAATGATGAGGATGCAGGAATTATGATGGGGTGTACAATATTTGTTACTATAACTTTTATAATTTCAGTGCATTAAGGCTTCTATAATACCTGACATACAAACATTATTAATATTATAATATCAATGCCGTAAGAGACTCCTATACTTCCTGACGTACACAGCTTATTAATATTATAATTTCAGTGCATTAAGGCTTATATACTACCTGACATACAAACATTATTAATATTATAATATCAATGCCGTAAGAGACTCCTATACTTCCTGACGTACACAGCTTATTAATATTATAATTTCAGTGCATTAAGGCTTATATACTACCTGACATACACACATTATTAATATTATAATTTCAGTGCATTAAGGCTTCTATAATACCTGACATACAAACATTATTAATATTATAATATCAATGCCGTAAGAGACTCCTATACTTCCTGACGTACACAGCTTATTAATATTATAATTTCAGTGCATTAAGGCTTCTATAATACCTGACATACAAACATTATTAATATTATAATATCAATGCCGTAAGAGACTCCTATACTTCTTGACGTACACAGCTTATTAATATTATAATTTCAGTGCATTAAGGCTTCTATACTACCTGACATGCACACATTATTAATATTATAATATCAATGCCGTAAGAGACTCCTATACTTCCTGACGTACACAGCTTATTAATATTATAATTTCAGTGCATTAAGGCTTCTATAATACCTGACATACAAACATTATTAATATTATAATATCAATGCCGTAAGAGACTCCTATACTTCTTGACGTACACAGCTTATTAATATTATAATTTCAGTGCATTAAGGCTTCTATACTACCTGACATGCACACATTATTAATATTATAATATCAATGCCGTAAGAGACTCCTATACTTCCTGACGTACACAGCTTATTAATATTATAATTTCAGTGCATTAAGGCTTCTATAATACCTGACATACAAACATTATTAATATTATAATATCAATGCCGTAAGAGACTCCTATACTTCTTGACGTACACAGCTTATTAATATTATAATTTCAGTGCATTAAGGCTTCTATACTACCTGACATGCACACATTATTAATATTATAATATCAATGCCGTAAGAGACTCCTATACTTCCTGACGTACACAGCTTATTAATATTATAATTTCAGTGCATTAAGGCTTCTATAATACCTGACATACAAACATTATTAATATTATAATATCAATGCCGTAAGAGACTCCTATACTTCCTGACGTACACAGCTTATTAATATTATAATTTCAGTGCATTAAGGCTTCTATAATACCTGACATACAAACATTATTAATATTATAATATCAATGCCGTAAGAGACTCCTATACTTCCTGACGTACACAGCTTATTAATATTATAATTTCAGTGCATTAAGGCTTCTATAATACCTGACATACAAACATTATTAATATTATAATATCAATGCCGTAAGAGACTCCTATACTTCCTGACGTACACAGCTTATTAATATTATAATTTCAGTGCATTAAGGCTTCTATAATACCTGACATACAAACATTATTAATATTATAATATCAATGCCGTAAGAGACTCCTATACTTCCTGACGTACACAGCTTATTAATATTATAATTTCAGTGCATTAAGGCTTCTATAATACCTGACATGCACACATTATTAATATTATAATATCAATGCCGTAAGAGACTCCTATACTTCCTGACGTACACAGCTTATTAATATTATAATTTCAGTGCATTAAGGCTTCTACACTACCTGACATACACACATTAATAATATTATAATATCAATGCCGTAAGAGACTCCTATACTTCCTGACGTACACAGCTTATTAATATTATAATTTCAGTGCATTAAGGCTTCTATAATACCTGACATACAAACATTATTAATATTATAATATCAATGCCGTAAGAGACTCCTATACTTCCTGACGTACACAGCTTATTAATATTATAATTTCAGTGCATTAAGGCTTCTATAATACCTGACATGCACACATTATTAATATTATAATATCAGTGCCGTAAGAGACTCCTATACTTCCTGACGTACACATCTTATTAATATTATAATTTCAGTGCATTAAGGCTTATATACTACCTGACATGCACACATTATTAATATTATAATATCAATGCCGTAAGAGACTCCTATACTTCCTGACGTACACAGCTTATTAATATTATAATTTCAGTGCATTAAGGCTTCTATAATACCTGACATACAAACATTATTAATATTATAATATCAATGCCGTAAGAGACTCCTATACTTCCTGACGTACACAGATTATTAATATTATAATTTCAGTGCATTAAGGCTTCTATAATACCTGACATACAAACATTATTAATATTATAATATCAATGCCGTAAGAGACTCCTATACTTCCTGACGTACACAGCTTATTAATATTATAATTTCAGTGCATTAAGGCTTCTATAATACCTGACATACAAACATTATTAATATTATAATATCAATGCCGTAAGAGACTCCTATACTTCCTGACGTACACAGCTTATTAATATTATAATTTCAGTGCATTAAGGCTTCTATAATACCTGACATGCACACATTATTAATATTATAATATCAATGCCGTAAGAGACTCCTATACTTCCTGACGTACACAGCTTATTAATATTATAATTTCAGTGCATTAAGGCTTCTACACTACCTGACATACACACATTAATAATATTATAATATCAATGCCGTAAGAGACTCCTATACTTCCTGACGTACACAGCTTATTAATATTATAATTTCAGTGCATTAAGGCTTCTATAATACCTGACATACAAACATTATTAATATTATAATATCAATGCCGTAAGAGACTCCTATACTTCCTGACGTACACAGCTTATTAATATTATAATTTCAGTGCATTAAGGCTTCTATAATACCTGACATACAAACATTATTAATATTATAATATCAATGCCGTAAGAGACTCCTATACTTCCTGACGTACACAGCTTATTAATATTATAATTTCAGTGCATTAAGGCTTCTATAATACCTGACATACAAACATTATTAATATTATAATATCAATGCCGTAAGAGACTCCTATACTTCCTGACGTACACAGCTTATTAATATTATAATTTCAGTGCATTAAGGCTTCTATAATACCTGACATACAAACATTATTAATATTATAATATCAATGCCGTAAGAGACTCCTATACTTCCTGACGTACACAGCTTATTAATATTATAATTTCAGTGCATTAAGGCTTCTATAATACCTGACATACAAACATTATTAATATTATAATATCAATGCCGTAAGAGACTCCTATACTTCCTGACGTACACAGCTTATTAATATTATAATTTCAGTGCATTAAGGTTTTATAATACCTGACATACAAACATTATTAATATTATAATATCAATGCCGTAAGAGACTCCTATACTTCCTGACGTACACAGCTTATTAATATTATAATTTCAGTGCATTAAGGCTTCTATACTACCTGACATACACACATTATTAATATTATAATATCAATTCCGTAAGAGACTCCTATACTTCCTGACGTACACAGCTTATTAATATTATAATTTCAGTGCATTAAGGCTTCTATAATACCTGACATACAAAAACATTATTAATATTATAATATCAATGCCGTAAGAGACTCCTATACTTCCTGACGTACACAGCTTATTAATATTATAATTTCAGTGCATTAAGGCTTCTACACTACCTGACATACACACATTAATAATATTATAATATCAATGCCGTAAGAGACTCCTATACTTCCTGACGTACACAGCTTATTAATATTATAATTTCAGTGCATTAAGGCTTCTATAATACCTGACATACAAACATTATTAATATTATAATATCAATGCCGTAAGAGACTCCTATACTTCCTGACGTACACAGCTTATTAATATTATAATTTCAGTGCATTAAGGGTTCTATAATACCTGACATACAAACATTATTAATATTATAATTTCAATGCCGTAAGAGACTCCTATACTTCCTGACGTACACAGCTTATAATTATTATAATTTCAGTGCATTAAGGCTTCTACACTACCTGACATACAAACATTATAAATATTATAATATCAATGCCGTAAGAGACTCCTATACTTCCTGACGTACAGCTTATTAATATTATAATTTCAGTGCATTAAGGCTTCTACACTACCTGACATACACACATTATTAATATTATAATATCAATGCCGTAAGAGACTCCTATACTTCCTGACGTACACAGCTTATTAATATTATAATTTCAGTGCAATAAGGCTTGCGTACGCCAAAAGTGGGGGTTCTAAATCTGTGGCCCCACAAATGGCCAGTGACAAGATTGTGTGGAGGCGAATCTATGGCAAAGCATAAATTCAACGTCTGGCAATATAAAGTGGACTGTATAATTAAGGAATCTAGAGCACTTACCAAATGGTGAGATGAGAAGAATGTCCCACACAGGTCAGGGTGCTCTCCGAGCAGAAAGAGAATGCAATGGCCAGAGAATTCCCCAAACAGTCGAATAAGCTACTTACCTGATCTGAATGGTCTGGAAGCTGGGTGAAAGTTCTCGCATGGTGGCAAAATATATTAGGAAACTATTTAAACACTGGGAACTTTTAGACAAAACACTGGAAGCTGAAACAACCTACTTGGTCGGGAGCTGGAAGCAGAAGAGAGAACCGTCTGGTTCGGACGCTGGAAACATAAGAGAGAGAGTGGGGGCGAAAGGGAGTCTAGGCAGATAGATAAGCCCTATCTAGCGGTCAAGTAGCCAAAACTAGTGGAATTGGTTTCGCCAACATCCCACAGGTGACGCCACCAAAACTTAACTTAATTGGCGGCAACATAACCGCCCACCAAAATCGGAGCGATTTTTACCAAAAAAAGAAAGAAAAGTAAACTGTGTTAGGGAAACAAAATACACTAAAAGGAAGCAATGATAACTATACTATATTTACAAGGAAAAAGGATTCAATAATAGGAGACACTGCACACAGGAAACATAGGAATCAAAATTAATGGGATACAATGGGAACAGGAACAAGAAAATGAAGGGCTCGGATGGAGGTGTGGAAGCCTGAACGAACAGAAGCAACCCGAGGAACACCATCAGCTCCAGGATGCAGAGCGGTTATCCTACCGAGTGGCCAATTCAAAGGATGCGAGCGGATGCCTTTAATCTACACAACATCTCCCACAGAGGGTAACGGGGACGAAGACGACCATTTTTGGCGTTGAGTTAAATTGTGCAGATATTGAGTGGACCAACGGTGCCAGAAGGTCTGAATATAATGACGTTGTTTCCGGAAGCGATCACGAAGAGTCTGCGTGTCTGGAATCGGAGTCTCGGGAACGGACAACAAAGGGGAGCCTATCAAAAAATGACCAGGACTCAAGTAATCGGAAGTTTCGGCAGGATCATCAGAAAGGGGGCAAAGAGGACGACTGTTTAGTACAGACTCAATTCGAGCGAAAATAGTAGAGTACTCTTCGAATGTCTGAGAAGAATCACCTATTAGCCTCAAAAGAAGGCCTTTCGCGGATTTTACGCCAGCTTCCCATAAACCACCGAAGTGGGGCGCATAAGGAGGGTTGAATCTCCAATTAATATGCTGGTTAGCCAAATGGGAGCTAATAGACGCATCATTAGAGTTGAGGAAATCATGCACCTCAGACAATTGTCTAGCAGCGCTAATGAAATTACGCCCGCGGTCAGAAAGTATTTCAGAGGGCAGGCCTCTACGTGAAACAAAACGATCAAAGGCGGCTGTACTAAGGTCAGTGACAAACTCTAAATGTACAGCTTTGGTAGCAGTACCGACAAAGAGGCACAGGTAGCCTTTAGTGATATAAGGTTTACGGGGGTTACCTGACCGAACAGAAAAGGGACCGGCAAAATTCAATCCTACGGACGAAAACGGGCGAGTCACTTTAACTCGCGAAGGAGGCAAATCAGCCATTTGAGGCTGAAAGGGTTTAGCTCGGAATCTATTACACGTAACACATCTCTTGATTACTTGACGGACTAATCCGCGAAGTGACAAAATCCAATACTGAGTTTGAATCAATGCCTGAACTGTGTTAGGTCCACAATGCAGTGACAACAAATGAAAATGGTGACAAATCAAAGTAGACACATGAGCATACTTAGGGAGCAGTAAAGGGTGCTTGGAGGCATAATCCAATTCAGAATGAACCAATCTACCGCCCACCCTAACGCAACCAAGGGAATCAATGAAGGGACACAAACGTCTGAGTCTAGGCGGGGCGTGGATTTGGTCATCAAACATTTAATTTCATCTTGAAAATAATGAGCTTGAACTATTTTAATAATAGAAGAGGTGGCGGACTCTAATTCTTCAGGACTAACGGAACTAATTTTAGAAGGCGAGTTGCTATAAGGAGCAGGGCAATTGTGTACAAAGCGACGAACTAGAGCCATAACACGAAGGAGGCGATTAAACAACGAATATCTATTAAAAACTTCTAGAAAATAATTTTGATAAACAGTGGTAGCCAAAACAGTTGGAGATTTGAGGTCAGGAAGTTCTACAAGATCAACACGATCAGATAAAAAAGGACCTGGCCACTGAACAGGGTCATACCGCAGAAATTCAGGGCCATGAAGCCAAAACCCAAGGGTCCGTGGCTCAGTTAATCGAGAGGGACAGAGACCTCTTGACGCCATGTCCGCGGGATTCAGCTCTGAAGATACATGTGACCAAATAGCATCACAAGAATTCTCCAAGACAACTACCACACGATTGGCAACGAAGACTTTCAAGCGGTGGGGTGGAATACGGAGCCAAGAAAGGACCGTCTTGGAGTCAGAAAACAAATGGACATGAGTGACATTCAACATAGATATTAGAGCGCTTACAGAGCGTAGCAGCTTGGCCAAAAGAACAGCAGCAGATAGTTCTAGTCGAGGAATCGTTAAAGTTTTGAGTGGTGCTACTCTAGTCTTGGCCTTAACTAATCGTGAAGACCAAGTGGAGGCAGATGACGGAAAACACAAATATAAAACAGCCCCAAGCCGCTGCTACTGGCATCACAGAAACCGACTAATCTACATGGAGGTTTCGAAGTCGGGAGAAAACAACGTGGAATTTTGATGTCTGCAAGACAACTGATCTTATCTGTCAACAGTTTCCAATCCTGGACTAGATTGGGCGGCAACAGATCGTCCCAATCGACCTTAGACAGCCAGAGCTTCTGCAACGTAATTTTCATGGCGACAGTGAAAGGAGCTAGGAAGCCTAATGGATCAAATATCCTCGCGATGTAGGATAGTAAGCTACGCTTAGTCATAACGGAATTAAATGGTTTCACTTGAAACTTAAAGGAATCGGATTTAGAGTCCCAACACAAATCGAGTATCCGGATGGTGTAGTCATCGGTCGAAAATTGGAGAGGATTCTCAAGTTTATCACGTGGGACATCACTTAAGACTTCAGGATCGCTGCTTGTCCATTTCCGGAGCTCAAAGCCACCTCTGAGGAGCAGAGAATCCAACTGATGACGAAGTACGATAGCGGATTGAACATCATCCGCGCCAGTAATCACATCATCAATATAAGTATGATGACAAATGGATTCACTGGCCAACGGGAAAGAAGAGCCTTCATCATGAACAAGCTGCTTTAAGGTACGTTGAGCTAGAAATGCTGATGGAGTAAGACCATAAGTGACAGTATTCAGCTGAAACTCACGAATCTCCAAATCAGGAGCAATGCGATAATAAATATTCTGATAACCCCTATCTTCGGGGCGCAAAAGAATCTGGCGGTACATCATTTTAATGTCCGCACAAAGCGCAATGTTATGGGAGCGAAAGGCGACGAGAATATCACCAATGTCAGGCTGAAGTTTTGGACCAGGCAACAAACGAGCATTTAATGAGACACCAGAGGTGTCAGGAGCGGAGGCGTTGAAAACTACACGAACTTTGGTAGTTGAACTGGACTCCTTGGTAACACAATGATGAGGGATCACGTAGGAAGCGGGATGCGGAGCATAGGACATGTGTCCAAGAGAGAGATATTCAGACATAAATTCCGAATATGCCCGAAATTTTTCGGAATCGCGTCTTAAACGAGTTTCAAAGCTTAAAAATGCTTTGTGGGAGCGTTTACTATTATAGAGCAGAGGAGTGGCATCAGGAAGAAAAGGCAAAGCTACTACATAACGACCCGACTTATCTCGAGTATGGGTTTCATGAAAGTGCCTTTCAACTAAATCATCTAGAGGGTTAGTAGGAATCCTTGGATTTATTTCCTCAGTTTCCCAAAATTTACACAAATCGTCCGAAATAGAGGAGGTAACGACTAAAGAAATAGGAGGCGATGGACATGAATACTTCTCCACAGGACCTATTATCACCCAACCAAACAGAGTGTTAATAGCGGATGGACACCCTAAAATAGGTGTAATAGGATCAGGCGACAAAATCTGAGGGAACAAATCTGCACCAATGAGAAAATCTATGGGAGCAGAAACATGGAACCGATCATCAGCGAGTTGAAGATGACGAAATTTCTGAAAAATGTCATCAGATAATGAAGCGGAGGGCACTACATTAGTTATTGAGGGCAACACTATGGCCTGGACAAAAAATAAAGAATTCGAAATACGAGATTTGAGATGACAATTAACTCCACTATGGGATTCAGTACTGGTTTCCCCGATGGCAGTCGAAGATAGCTCAGTTTTCAAATCAAAATAACGGGCACAGGACTCAGTGATGATAGAAATCTGGATAGCGCGTACACTGTGATAGTTACCATCTCGGCCACAAATGAGAATAACCAGGGTGCCTAGTAAGGCGTGAGGCTTGGTGGAGGCAGAGTTGTAGGCTGTACATGAAACAGCCTGGTTAGAGCTGGGAGCTGTGCCTAAGGACTCGGATAGATGAGGATTACTAGGAGAATTCTCATTACGATGAGCAGAAGAGCTAACTGAAACAAAGGAGACTGACTTAGAAAGATCGTAATTGGCAGACTGCGTCTTGGAATTGGCAGGATGCAAGGTGGTATGGTGTAGATTACTGTGACAGGATCTACAAGTGGATTTGGAAGGGCAGCTACTTCTCGAATGCCTGCCAAGGCAGTTGAAACATCTATTTGTTTCTCTTAAAAATTGATACTTATCTTTAATAGAGGTTTCTAAAAAATTAGGACAATGACATAATAAATGATTATCTCTACATTTAGGACACGAAATAATTTTATTTTGAACGGAAGAATAAGGTTTCATAGACTTTTCAGAGCGAGCGTTAACTAACATTACACGCGATTTAGTATACGAACTAGGTCTAGGAGAGGAGGGAGACTTGGTGACAACATCAGACAATTCACCGGTACGAACTTGTTGTGTTACAAATTCCATTAACTGACTATAAGTTGGGATTTCTTCGGAAGCAAATTTATTTTCAAAACCTCTTATAGTGAAGGGATCTAAATTTTTTTAAGTTAATGAAAACAACAGAAAGTCCGCTAAATCAACGATATTTAAAACCTTAATGGCATTAAGTGAGGTTTGATGAACATTTGAGAAATGTTTTAAATTACTTAATGCTGAGGATGTCGCACCTTTAAAATTCAAAATATTATTTAAATTAGTCCTAGCTAGACGTCGCTTATTCTGAAATCTATTTTGTAACACGTTATAAGCAATGGCATAATTTTCGGAAGTTAATTCAAAACCTGATATTACGGCCATAGCTTCACCAGATAAAGCCGATTTCAAATATTGAAACTTCTTTATTTCATCTAAAGATATGTTATTATGCACTAATGAATTATAAATGGAATTAAATTCCAGCCAATTTTCAATTTTTCCATCAAAAATAGGAATTGGGATCTGAGGTAACATATAGTTATTGACAACAGAATTAGTTGTTACTGGGTTCGAGGATGCGGGTACAGTTTTATTCATTTTACCATAGACCGATTTTATCGCAATTATTAAGTCATCAAAGGCGATTAATTAATTTGTGTCTATTTAATCAATTTAATTGTGTCTATTTTATCTTTTGAAGACAAATGGACAATATGTTGATTCAGTGAATTTTGAATTTAACCGAAATTTTGCTCAATATCTGGGATCATATTAAAACATGAATGTGATTCATCCAAATCATCTAGCACTTTGATCTTAGTCCAGATATTGTCAAGTCTGGCAAATTGCAACTCACGTTTGGAAATCAATTCCCAGGCTTTAAGTTCAATATCTGATGATTCCATCTTCGATTGAACAGTTTTCGGCATGATAAAAAAAACAAAAATAGAAAATAACTAGACAAAATAATTAAATTAAAATAATATTAATTATTTAAACAAAATAAGTAGCAAAATAAGATGCTTATTGTCTTGAGGATACAAAAGGGATTACGTTAAGCCTATGTTGAGACATAACATAGTCTGGACACAAATTATTCAAATTTATGGATGCTAAATTACAATTTTTCTCGGAGTCGACCAAAAGGTCTTTCATTCGGAGTCGACCAAAAGAAATTCTTAATCCGGCCCGGAGGACCAAAAATCTCTATTGTACGCCAAGAGTGGGTGTTCTAAATCTGTGGCCCCACAAATGGCCAGTGACAAGATTGTGTGGAGGCGAATCTATGGCAAAGCATAAATTCAACGTCTGGCAATATAAGTGGACTGTATAATAATTATACAGTCCACTTATACCATTTGCTCTAGATTCCTTAATTATTAAGGAATCTAGAGCAAATGGTGAGATGAGAAGAACGTCCCACAAAGGTCAGGGTGCTCTCCGAGCTGAAAGAGAATGCAATGGCCAGAGAATTCCCCAAACAGTCGAAAAAGCTACTTACCTGATCTGCATGGTCTGGAAGCTGGGTGAAAGTTCTCGCATGGTGGCAAAATATATTAGGAAACTATTTAAAAACTGGGAACTTTTAGACAAAACACTGGAAGCTGAGACAACCTACTTGGTCGGGAGCTGGAAGCAGAAGAGAGAACCGTCTGGTTCGGACGCTGGAAACATAATAGAGAGAGAGTGGGGGCAAAAGGCAGTCTAGGCAGATAGATAAGCCCTATCTAGCGGTCAAATGGCCAAAACTAGTGGAATTGGTTTCGCCAAAATCCCACAGGTGACGCCACCAAAACTTAACTTAATTGGCGGCAACAAGGCTTCTATACTACCTGACATGCACACATTATTAATATTATAATATCAATGCATTAAGGCTTCTATACTACCTGACATGCACACATTATTAATATTATAATATCAATGCATTAAGGCTTCTACACTACCTGACATGTACACATTATTAATATTATAATATCAATGCATTAAGGCTTCTACACTACCTGACATGTACACATTATTAATATTATAATATCAATGCATTAAGGCTTCTACACTACCTGACATGTACACATTATTAATATTATAATATCAATGCATTAAGGCTTCTACACTACCTGACATGTACACATTATTAATATTATAATATCAATGCATTAAGGCTTCTACACTACCTGACATGTACACATTATTAATATTATAATATCAATGCATTAAGGCTTCTATAATACCTGACATGCACACATCATTATATTATAATATCAATGCATTAAGGCTTCTATACTACCTGACATGCACACATTATTAATATTATAATATCAATGCATTAAGGCTTCTATACTACCTGACATGCACACATTATTAATATTATAATATCAATCCATTAAGGCTTCTATACTACCTGACATGCACACATTATTAATATTATAATATCAATGCATTAAGGCTTCTATACTACCTGACATGCACACATTATTAATATTATAATATCAATGCATTAAGGCTTCTATACTACCTGACATGCACACATTATTAATATTATAATATCAATGCATTAAGGCTTCTACACTACCTGACATGCACACATTATTAATATTATAATGTCAATGCCGTAAGAGACTCCTATACTTCTTGACGTACACAGCTTATTAATATTCGAAATTCAGTGCATTAAGGCTTCTATAATACCAGACATGCACACATTATTAATATTATAATATCAATGCCGTAAGAGACTCCTATACTTCTTGACGTACACAGCTTATTAATATTATAAATTCAGTGCATTAAGGCTTCTATAATACCTGACATGCACACATTATTAATATTATAATATCAATGCCGTAAGAGACTCCTATACTTCCTGACGTACACAGCTTATTAATATTATAATTTCAGTGCATTAAGGCTTCTATAATACCTGACATGCACACATTATTAATATTATAATATCAATGCCGTAAGAGACTCCTATACTTCCTGACGTACACAGCTTATTAATATTATAAATTCAGTGCATTAAGGCTTCTATTCTACCTGACATACACACATTGTTACATCTTATACAACAGTTCCCCTATCTCTTCATAGGCTCCTTCTCAATATTTATCTGCCGATTTATCTCGCCTTTCGTTACCTAACAGGGTTGGACATTTTATTTGTTTCTGTGCAACTATTGGCTACACAGAAAAAAAACTAATTGCACATCTGAACTTGACAAAACAACACATTGTTACACCTTGTACATCAGTTCCCCTGTGTCTTCATAGGTTCCTTCTCAATATTTATCTCGCCTTTCGTTACCTAACTGGGTTAGACATTTTATTTGTTTCTCTACAACTATTGGCTACAATGATAACAAACTAATGGCACATCTTAAGTTGACAAAACAACATATTGTAACACTTTATACAACAGTTCCCCTGTGTCTTCATAGGCTCCTTCTCAATATTTATCTGCCGATTTATCTCAACTTTCGTTACCTAACTGGGTTAGACATTTTATTTGTTTCTCTACAACTATTGGCTACAAAGATAACAAACTAAATCACATCTTAAGTTGACAAAACAACACATTGTAACACTTTATACAACAGTTCCCCTGTGTCTTCATAGGCTCCTTCTAAATATTTATCTGCCGATTTATCTCGTCTTTCGTTACTTAACTGGGTGGGACATTTTATTTGTTCCTCTACAACTTATGGCTACAAAGAAAACAAACTAATTGCACATCTGAAGTTGACAAAACAACACATTTTTATACCTTGTACATCAGTTCCCCTGTGTCTTCATAGGCTCCTTCTCAATATTTATCTGCCGATTTATCTCCCCTTTCGTTACCTAACTGGGTTGGACATTTTATTTGTTTCTTTACAACTATTGGCTACAAAGAAAACAATCTAATTGCACATCTGATGTTGACAAAACAACACATTGTTACACCTTGTACATCAGTTCCCCTGTGTCTTCATAGGCTCCTTCTCAATATTTATCTACCTATTTATCTCGCCTTTCGTTACCTAACTGGGTGGGACATTTTATTTGTTCCTCTACAACTATTGGCTACAAAGAAAACAAACTAATTGCACATCTGAAGTTGACAAAACAACACATTTTTATACCTTGTACATCAGTTCCCCTGTGTCTTCAAAGGCTCCTTCTCAATATTTATCTCGCCTTTCCTTACCTAACTGGGTTGGACATTTTATTTGTTTCTTTAAAACTATTGGCTAGAAAGAAAACAAACTAATTGCACATCTGAAGTTGACAAAACAACACATTTTTATACCTTGTACATCAGTTCCCCTGTGTCTTCATAGGCCCCTTCTCAATATTTATCTGCCGATTTATCTCGCCTTTCGTTACATAACTGGGTTGGACATTTTATTTGTTTCTTTACAACTATTGGCTATAAAGAAAACAAACTAATTGCACATCTGAAGTTGACAAAACAACACATTCTTATACCTTGTACATCAGCTCCCCTGGCTCTTCATAGGCTCCTTCTCAATATTTATCTCGCCTTTCCTTACCTAACTGGGTTGGACATTTTATTTGTTTCTTTAAAACTATTGGCTATAAAGAAAACAAACTAATGGCACATCTGAAGTTGACAAAACAACACATTGTAACACCTTATACAACAGTTCCCCTGTGTCTTCATAGGCCCCTTCTCAATATTTATCTGCCGATTTATCTCGCCTTTCGTGACATAACTGGGTTGGACATTTTCTTTGTTTCTCTACAACTATGGGCTATAAAGAAAACAAACTAATTGCACATCTGAAGATGACAAAACAACACATTCTTACACCTTATACAACAGTTCCCCTAAGTCGTCATAGGCTCCTTCTCAATATTTATCTGCCGATTTCTCGCCTTGTGTCTACTAACTGGGTTGGACATTTTATTGGTTTCTTTAAAACTATTGGCTATAAAGAAAACAAACTAATGGCACATCTGAAGTTGACAAAACAACACATTGTTACACCTTATACAACAGTTCCCCTTCTGTATAATAGCTTGATGAGAATCTCTTCATAGGCTCCTTCTCAATATTTATCTGCCGATTTATCTCGCCTCTCGTTACCTAACTGGGTTGGACATTTTATTTGTTTCTCCACAACTATAGGCTACAAAGAGAACAAACTAATTGCACATCTGAAGATGACAAAACAACACATTGTTACACCTTATACAACAGTTCCCCTTCTGTATAATAGCTTGATGAGAATCTCTTCATAGGCTCCTTCTCAATATTTATCTGCCGATTTATCTCGCCTTTCGTTACCTAACTGGGTTGGACATTTTATTTGTTTCTCCACAACTATAGGCTACAAAGAGAACAAACTAATTGCACATCTGAAGATGACAAAACAACACATTGTTACACCTTATACAACAGTTCCCCTTCTGTATAATAGCTTGATGAGAATCTCTTCATAGGCTCCTTCTCAATATTTATCTGCCGATTTATCTCGCCTTTCGTTACCTAACTGGGTTGGACATTTTATTTGTTTCTTTACAACTATTGGCTACAAACAAAACAATCTAATTGCACATCTGATGTTGACAAAACAACACATTGTTACACCTTGTACATCAGTTCCCCTGTGTCTTCATAGGCTCCTTCTCAATATTTATCTACCGATTTATCTCGCCTTTCGTTACCTAACTGGGTGGGACATTTTATTTGTTCCTCTACAACTATTGGCTAGAAAGAAAACAAACTAATTGTACATCTGAAGTTGACAAAACAACACATTTTTATACCTTGTACATCAGTTCCCCTGTGTCTTCATAGGCCCCTTCTCAATATTTATCTGCCGATTTATCTCGCCTTTCGTTACATAACTGGGTTGGACATTTTATTTGTTTCTTTACAACTATTGGCTATAAAGAAAACAAACTAATT
Organism: Aradus depressus; assembly: GCA_963662175.1. Lineage (NCBI taxonomy): Eukaryota > Metazoa > Arthropoda > Insecta > Hemiptera > Aradidae > Aradus > Aradus depressus. Next base: position 11,231,904 of record OY759220.1, on the reverse strand, counting down.
GCACATCTGAAGTTGACAAAACAACACATTCTTATACCTTGTACATCAGCTCCCCTGGCTCTTCATAGGCTCCTTCTCAATATTTATCTCGCCTTTCCTTACCTAACTGGGTTGGACATTTTATTTGTTTCTTTAAAACTATTGGCTATAAAGAAAACAAACTAATGGCACATCTGAAGTTGACAAAACAACACATTGTAACACCTTATACAACAGTTCCCCTGTGTCTTCATAGGCCCCTTCTCAATATTTATCTGCCGATTTATCTCGCCTTTCGTGACATAACTGGGTTGGACATTTTCTTTGTTTCTCTACAACTATGGGCTATAAAGAAAACAAACTAATTGCACATCTGAAGATGACAAAACAACACATTCTTACACCTTATACAACAGTTCCCCTAAGTCGTCATAGGCTCCTTCTCAATATTTATCTGCCGATTTCTCGCCTTGTGTCTACTAACTGGGTTGGACATTTTATTTGTTTCTTTAAAACTATTGGCTATAAAGAAAACAAACTAATGGCACATCTGAAGTTGACAAAACAACACATTGTTACACCTTATACAACAGTTCCCCTTCTGTATAATAGCTTGATGAGAATCTCTTCATAGGCTCCTTCTCAATATTTATCTGCCGATTTATCTCGCCTCTCGTTACCTAACTGGGTTGGACATTTTATTTGTTTCTCCACAACTATAGGCTACAAAGAGAACAAACTAATTGCACATCTGAAGATGACAAAACAACACATTGTTACACCTTATACAACAGTTCCCCTTCTGTATAATAGCTTGATGAGAATCTCTTCATAGGATCCTTCTCAATATTTATCTGCCGATTTATCTCGCCTTTCGTTACCTAACTGGGTTGGACATTTTATTTGTTTCTCCACAACTATAGGCTACAAAGAGAACAAACTAATTGCACATCTGAAGATGACAAAACAACACATTGTTACACCTTATACAACAGTTCCCCTTCTGTATAATAGCTTGATGAGAATCTCTTCGTAGGCTCCTTCTCAATATTTATCTGCCGATTTATCTCGCCTTTCGTTACCTAACTGGGTTGGACATTTTATTTGTTTCTTTACAACTATTGGCTACAAAGAAAACAATCTAATTGCACATCTGATGTTGACAAAACAACACATTGTTACACCTTGTACATCAGTTCCCCTGTGTCTTCATAGGCTCCTTCTCAATATTTATCTACCGATTTATCTCGCCTTTCGTTACCTAACTGGGTGGGACATTTTATTTGTTCCTCTACAACTATTGGCTAGAAAGAAAACAAACTAATTGCACATCTGAAGTTGACAAAACAACACATTTTTATACCTTGTACATCAGTTCCCCTGTGTCTTCATAGGCTCCTTCTCAATATTTATCTGCCGATTTATCTCGCCTTTCCTTACCTAACTGGGTGGGACATTTTATTTGTTTCTTTACAACTATTGGCTATAAAGAAAACAAACTAATTGCACATCTGAAGTTGACAAAACAACACATTCTTATACCTTGTACATCAGTTCCCCTGGCTCTTCATAGGCTCCTTCTCAATATTTATCTCGCCTTTCCTTACCTAACTGGGTTGGACATTTTATTTGTTTCTTTAAAACTATTGGCTATAAAGAAAACAAACTAATGGCACATCTGAAGTTGACAAAACAACACATTGTAACACCTTATACAACAGTTCCCCTGTGTCTTCATAGGCCCCTTCTCAATATTTATCTGCCGATTTATCTCGCCTTTCGTGACATAACTGGGTTGGACATTTTATTTGTTTCTCTACAACTATAGGCTATAAAGAAAATAAACTAATTGCACATCTGAAGATGACAAAACAACACATTCTTACGCCTTATACAACAGTTCCCCTAAGTCGTCATAGGCTCCTTCTCAATATTTATCTGCCGATTTCTCGCCTTTTGTCTCCTAACTGGGTTGGACATTTTATTTCTTCCTCCACAACTATAGGCTACAAAGAAAACAAACTAGTGGCACATCTGAAGTTGACAAAACAACACATTCTTACACCTTATACAACAGTTCCCCTATGTCTTCATAGGCTCCTTCTCAATATTCATCTGCCGATTTATCTCGCCTTTCCTTACCTAACTGGGTGGGACATTTTATTTGTTTCTCCACAACTATAGGCTACAAAAAAAAAAAACTAATTGCACATCTGAAGATGACAAAACAACACATTGTTACACCTTATACAACAGTTCCCCTTCTGTATAATAGCTTGATGAGAATCTCTTCATAGGCTCCTTCTCAATATTTATCTGCCGATTTATCTCGCCTTTCGTTACCTAACTGGGTTGGACATTTTATTTGTTTCTCCACAACTATAGGCTACAAAGAAAACAAACTAATAGCACATCTGAAGTTGACAAAACAACACATTCTTACACCTTGTACAACAGTTCCCCTGTGTCTTTATAGGCTCCTTCTCAATATTTATCTACCGATTTATCTCGCCTTTCGTTACCTAACTGGGTTGGACATTTTATTTGTTTCTCTACAACTATAGGCTATAAAGAAAACAAACTAATTGCACATCTGAAGATGACAAAACAACACATTCTTACACCTTGTACAACAGTTCCCCTATCTCTTCATAGGCTCCTTCTCAATATTTATCTGCCGATTTATCTCGCCTTTCATTACCTAACTGGGTTGGACATTTTATTTGTTTCTCTACAACTATAGGCTATAAAGAAAACAAACTAATTGCACATCTGAAGATGACAAAACAACACATTCTTACACCTTATACAACAGTTCCCCTAAGTCGTCATAGGCTCCCTCTCAATATTTATCTGCCGATTTATCTCGCCTTTCGTTACCAACCAGGGTTGGACATTTTATTTGTTTCGCTACAACTATTGGCTATAAAGAAAATAAACTAATTGCACATCTGAAGTTTACAAAACAACACATTGTTACAACTTATACAACAGTTCCCCTAAGTCGTCATAGGCTCCTCAATATTTCCGTACAAATATTCTCGCCGTCCGCCGTCCTAAAAAATTCACCACTATTATTATTTTAACCTTAACTCTATTCGATTTTTTTATTATACATATCTGCTCAAGAGCCGACATGCCAAATGTCATGATGAGCCACCTTAAGGGGTGAATTGTCAATATAATTTTAATGAATCGATTGGTTTTCAAGGTGCAATAAGTTATGAAGACCATTTGAAATTCTTCAGAAAATTCCAATGTGTGGCGTTCATACAAAGTTCACTGGTACGTGTAAAGCATATATTTTTAATTACGCTAAGTAGTAATTTTCAACCTTTCAGCCCTTACTTCTATCTCACACTAACAGTAAGGTTTCATTTTTATGTGCTTGGTAATTTTTCCTGCGCGATATCTCGCGAATGAAAAATGATATCGACTCCGCTTTGTTGCTAATCGAATCCTAGATAATATTCTGAATGAAATTTTATCAAATTCAATCCGGCCGTTTTTTTGTTTAAACAAACGGGAAGGGGAGTTGTGAGGGGGCCAAGCATAAAAATTTTGCTAACTCATTAACGGATAATCGGATCGTGATGAAATTTCACATCTGTAATTGTTACTATTATTATTGATATTCATATCAGGCTGGGGAGTTTGCCGTGTGGACCTCAAGGGCCGCACTTAAAATTAGTTGAAAATGCCAATTTTGTAGAGTCCTAATACACGGCCCAGAAATGTCCTCTGATTTAGGGTGCAGAGAGGCGAAACGCACATCCGAGAACCTGCTTATTTCTAAATTAATTTAGGTCATTTTCTCTGATAGCAAATACTCTAGATACGATCGACTCAATCGAAAAGTCCACGACGATTGGAGGGCGTGAAAATAGAAACAACAAAAAAAAAGTATCCAAATTATTGAAAATATCATTATTAATTATGTCACCTTCTCTTTGGTTGGGTGAGAAATATCATTCCGCGCTCCTCAAGATGAGAGGTGAGGGCCCACGTTTCATATCCACAGATCAGTGTTGGCTTCATCATGGAGCTGTACAGAGTATATCTTGTGCTTCAGCATATGTTGATTATAAAACAAAGGTCGGCAACCGCACTAGGCTGTCGTGTTGGGCCGCATGTTGATTTACTTTTTCAAACGCGGGCCGCAGATCGAAACTAAATACGTAATATGAGCTCCTTGGAATACATAAGATAAAAGAAAATGGCATAAACTTGATCCGTTACCATATAATCCAGCCATTAGACTCGACCAGTCTATATCTAATATATCCCTATTTGTTTTCGTACATAAATCTAATTGTTTGCTTTTATTGTCTTTCCGACCCCTGCTATAAATTAAAAGTTTTATTCTGTCTTTGATTTAGGACTTAGAGAATTTAAGAGAACGTGAATCTAGTGCGATAAGAGAATGCAGCAACGCATTTAGAATCCCACGAGGTGAGATATACCTGTATTGGCATTGTATTATAGAAATATTCATCGGATCCTTGTCATCCTCTAAATAGTACGCAATTAGGAAGGATTTGTATTCTTAGTTATTCATTATCTATATATATATATATATATATAATACCGTAATCCGGGGTTACTTTGATCTTCCGGGGTAACTTTGATACAGCCACGTTTTTCAAATTCAAATCGTTTTGGCGGGCTCAATTCAAATCCTACTAACCCCCAGCTGGTATCATAGTTACGAGAGTTACACGTAGAGTGCAATGCTCACATTTGCAATGCACATCACATTTTGCTTGGATTTGCCAGCATAATCTCATTTGCTATGCCACCTAAGGTAGAAACACCTTTGGAAGACCTAAGTGTTGGAGAGGGCGCGAAAAGTGTACCACCCGACCCTAGGCGAAAGCGGAAATCGAAGGCTACTCGTAACAGAGACGCTGAGAGATTGGAGCAAAATGTGATGTGCATTGCAAATGTGAGCATTGCACTCTACGTGTAACTCTCGTAACTATGATACCAGCTGGGGGTTAGTAGGATCTGAATTGAGCCCGCCAAAACGATTTGAATTTGAAAAACGTGGCTGTATCAAAGTTACCCCGGAAGATCAAAGTAACCCCGGATTACGGTATCTAATGTCTGTTTGTTTGTGTTTAATAGACTCCTAAACTTCGATCCGATTTTGTTCTTATGTTCAGCAATTATTTTCGTCGAGCCATCTAGAAGGTTTAGAACATAGTTTTATCCCACTCTTACCCCCCACGCACCCACCTGGGACCTAAGTATAAATGTAGTGCTAGCTCATTAACGGATGGTTGGATTGTCATGGAATTTCACATGTAGTATTCTTAAAGGCCAAATAGACATGTAGGGTGTGTGACGTCACAAAATTGTGAACGGGAGGGGGGCTAAGCATAAAAATAGTGCTAACTCAATAATGGATAATCGGATTGTCATGAAATTTCCCATGTAGTCAAGAGCAACATTTAAAAATTGGCTGTGACGTCTCAACGTTTTGGACCTTAGGGGCGGGGATGCATTAATGCTGAAGAAATTTCACATGTAGCTTTCTTAAATATGCGATTTAGTCCTAATTTTAAAAGGGTGGGTTTCCTAAGCATGTATTACCTAGGAGGTCCAACGTTTCTAACTATGTAAGTACTAGCTTTGATCCCCAGCAGTCCAAAGAACTTACTGGCTGTGGGTTCCGGCGTTGCAAGGCAAATACTAACTGTGGTGCCCAGCGTTCCTGAACACGTACTAACTGTGGTGCCCAGCGTTCCTGAACACGTACTAGCTGTGGTGCCCAGCGGTCCTAAGCACACGAACTGAAGTGTCCGCCGCTGCAAGGCACATACTACCTGTGGTGCCCAGCCGGCCCAAGTACCTACTTGCTGTTGTGCCCAGGGGTCCTAAACACTTCCTACATGGGGTGTCTGCCGTGAAGGACTATAAGCCTCTTTCCATTGAATAATTGAAAATTATAACATCATGAATGTCCTGTTGAAAAATTGAACAGGATTCGGATGAGAGATATAAGGAGAAAAGTCTATGTTCCCCGGGCAACGCCGGGTATTACTGCTAGTTCATATATATTGTGACCTTTCTTACATGGATACAATTAATATAATCTCGAGCTAGACTTTATATAAAACAATAAAAAAAGGGTGTCACATTAAATATTTTTTTTATTTTATTAAACAATTTTTCTTTTTTTAATTCTATGGTTAGTTTACATGGATACAAAAATATAACTAATATAAAAAAACCTGCATGCATCATCTGGTGGAACTCATTCTTATACTTTTTTCTTAGAGGGCGACTTCTGGAGTGTTCATCTTATTGTCCGTCATCTTCCACTTTTCATCTCTCCAATTACATCTCAATTTTCTTAACTCCTCACATCTCTCTCTCTTCAACAATTTTGACCACACACAAACAACACTCTCCACACCTGTCTCTTTCACGTCTCTTTTTGTACTCCGCCCATTTTTTAGTCAGTCTCTCCCTTCTTCTCGAAGCTCCTCCCATTTCATTGGTTCCTTCATTTTTTTATAATTTGTACCTTCTTTTATATAAATAACATTTAAACAATAATATATGTTTTGAATGGTAGCAATTCTATATTGGGAGCAAGTGGACTGTATTAGAGAAATGAACATGAAATTATATAGAGGGAGGGAATGGTAGAAACAAAAGTAGGTACCTTAGTTTGAGGTAATACGCCGGGACAGCCAGCGTATTCAGTGTCTCATCTACTTCCATACAGTACTGTAAGTTTGAGTCCGGAGGTTCTTCTCACATACGTCTGGTCTCGGGAAGGTCCTCTCATATACTTGTTGACTACAGAGGCGCCTCTTATATACGACTAGAGTCCGGAAAATCCTCCTACATACTGAGGTCCCCTTGGAAGGGAGGGGAGAGCGTCCTTATCTCTTCAGGCAGGCTATTTCCTATATCAACCTAGAGTACCAACTCTATCCTCTACCATACCCAGAAAAGGGGAAAATTGATCTGATCTGTTTCGTACACAACATACCCCCCACCGCGAAATGCTCCATTTCACAAAAATATCAAAGAAAAACCAATGGGAGGTATCAATAAAGGATAGAAATTATCAAAAAAGAGAGAAGGTATCAAAATTTCAATAAAAAGAGAAAAAATTATCAAAAGAGAGAGTCTCAAAAAAGGAGAGAAAAATTATCAAAAGAGAGGGTAGGAAGGCTTCTCCTTAAAATGAAATTAACTAGTTAAACATAAACTTAAAAAATCTCTAAATTATTTACAATAAACTTAAATAAAAAATCTTAAGAGAAGTCCCTTTCCTCCGGAAGAGGGACAATGTTGTGCACAGGTGGTACAAGAGAAGAGTTGGCTGTCTTCAGCCTTACTGGCCGTACAACTCCGTCGGGCCCAGGCAGTGCTTCTATAACACGAGCCAATGTCCAGTGTAGAGGAGATGATTCCTTCTCATGAAGGATTACAAGGGCATCTTCTCGCAAATTCCTCACAGATAAGGTCCACTTGGTACGTGGAATGAGAGACTGTAAGTATTCATGGTGCCAACGTCTCCAGAAGTTCCGGAAAGACCTAGATAATAGTTCTCAACGACTATTCAAAGGGAACACCGGAGCTTCTTCCTTGATTGAAAACGCTAGAAGGGGTTGGCCTATGAGGAAGTGACCTGGGGTTAAGTAATAGATTGTCTGAAGGATAATTACTTACAGAGCATAGCGGTCTGGAGTTAAGAACCGCTTCAACTCTATTCAACAATGTATAAAACTCCTCGTAATTGAGGGCATGATCTTGAATTACCGCTTTTAAATGTCGTTTAGTGGATTTGATGGCAGCTTCCCAAAGTCCGCCGAAATGTAGAGTAGCTGGTGGTAGAAATCGCCACTCGATCTGATACTGAGACAAATGGTCAGATATGTCGGAGGTGTATCTTGAGAGAAAATCGTAAAGTTCCTTCAATTTACGAGCCGCACCTACGAAGTTAGTGCCTCCATCACTGTGAATACGCGCGGGTAAACCTCTTCTTGCAATGAAAAGATCCAAAGTGGCTAAAAATGCATGGGTGGAGAGCGATGTAACCAACTCCAAATGGTGCAATCCAGCACTTGGATTTTGCAGCATTTCTTCTCCTTGATTCCTTGTATAAGAACGGACCCCCATAATCTATTCCGACTTCATAAAAGGGTCTTGCTTGATCGACTCTATAGGAGGGTAAATCGACCATAATTGGCGCTTGAGGTTTTACTTTTGCCTTATAACAAATGATACAATTGATGATGCTCTTACGCAGTTGGTCCCTCAGAGAAGGTATCCAATATCTTCTCTGAATAAGAGATTGTACAAGCTGGGGACCACCATGAAGAGAATAAAGATGATAAAAATCACATAAAAAAGTAGCTAATCGCGATTCTTTAGGAATCAAAATCGGATGCTTCGAATGATAAGGAATAGAAGAATGCTTCAGACGACCCCCCACCATGAGAAATCCCTCATGCGAAATGAAGGGAGAAAGTTTCCTTAAATTGCCTTGACAAGGTTTCCCTTTGTTAAGGTCATCGAAAACATCTGAGAAATACTCCCTTTGGGTTAATCGAATATATACTAAAAGAGCATTCTGGAGTTCTGCAGAAGTTAATGGTCCAGACACAGAAGAAGATTTGGCCTCGGGTCGTTTCGCAAAACGAAGACAAATGCCATGACCCTTTGAAGTCTCACGAGTGAAGAGTATTTGTAGAAGTGCTCCAACAAATCATTAGGGCATCTCCTAGAGATGAGAGAGATAGACTTCAGTTCCGGTAGTTCCGCCGGAAGATCAAAAGTAGAGGCAGGCCAATCTGAACGGGGTGACAACAAAAATTCTGGGCCATTCCAATATAGAGAATGTGAAATCAACTGTAGAGGAGTCAGTCCTCGAGATGAACAGTCTGCAGGGTTGCTCTTAGAGGGAATGTAGTTCCACCAAGAAGGGTCGGTATACTCGAGAATTTGAACTACACGATTAGCTATGTAGATCTTGAGAAGATGGGGTGGCTTTTGTAGCCAACATAGCACATTACGAGAATCTGAAAAACAAAATATTTTGTCAATGTTAAGTTGTGCTATTAGATCCTTAAGAGGCTTTATCACCCTGGCTAACAGAAGAGCAGCGTTGAGTTCTAGCCGAGGAATGCTGAGAACCTTTAAGGGTGCGATCCGATCCATTGAAAACTACTCGAAGCTGAGTACTTGTGCTTTCTTTGGAAACGCCATGATGCGTTATCACGTAATCTGAAGAGGATTGAGCCACTCTTATATGATCCGAATCGATATAGCCTTTCATCTGCGTGGAATACTGTTCGCAGTAAAGAGGATCAAGTTTGAAACGAGCTTCCAGCTTAAGAAGTCGCCCTACGGCTATATCACGGGTAGATCCGAGATCAACAGAAATATTAGGTTCAAAAGGAAGAGAAACTACATATCTTCCATCTGAATCACGTTTAATAGTTTTCTGAAAATATTCTTCACAATATTTATTTTCAGGATTTTCCGGAATAGAAATAATGTTGGTAAATAAAATTACTCAACACATTATTCAACATTATTTGAATATAATAATATTATATTAGAAGTTTACGCACCGTTGCTGGGTTAGTAACTTTGTGTTGGTTACCGAGTTGAAAACATATTCTTTGATAGTTCTCTTATGGGGCTTACATCGCATCAATTATTGTATTTTTTTGTTTTATTTCTTCAGAAACAGCCACAATGTTAGTTTATTACGGTCATTTCTTCCCTAGAAAGAATGAACCTGGACAAGTAAGTTACCTTTTATTAATTATTAATAATGTTATTATTTTAATTTTATTATATTAATAATGTATAGTAGTAGTTATTCTTTATTTTCGCTTATTTCTTAGTTTATAAATTATTTCAATGTGAAGTTAACATTCATAAGGAAAAAATATGCGACATTCACATACTTTAAGAAAAAAAATAGATCAGGTAAATAAAAACTAAAACTATGTTCTCGCTTAAAAAAAAGAAAACGAATAGAAAATAAGTATGAAGTTTCATTCCCCGAAAGTTCCGTATAATGTACTGTATAAGTGACTTATGATCAACATACAGAAAACCATCCCATAAGGATTCTCTTATTCTGCACTTCTCAAAACGTTTGATCTTGTACATGTCACATAATGCATTGATTCCTCAATAAAGAGTTTAGACACAAATACTGCATTTAATGTATCAATGAAATAAGTTTTATCATTTATTAATTTGTGAAAGCGTTGTTTTTTTACACATATATCCGGCTTATATCCAATCGAGCATACTGTCAACTTCCATTTTAATCACCCATTGACTTTTTTGAATGACTCAGGCTCTAGTATATGATTGATTAAATATAATGCACAACGCCTCACATAAGGAGTTTAGACACAAATGCTGCATTTAATGTATCGTTGAAATAAGTGAGCATCACTTAGTATAATTTGAGAAAACGCTAGATTATATCAAACATTATAAAATATTTTAATAAAACCCGGATATTTCCGTCCACTCTGAAACATCCTGTGTCAAGGATATTATTGATATTCTTTAATGCTTTTTTGTATTTTACAGGAGTTTCTGACGTGCTTTTTGCGACTTAATGGCTATGTAAGTTTACATCATCATCATCATCAACATAAACTTAATGTAATGATTACGCAGGCTCTTGGACTTGTAAATACTTTATACAAAATATGTACAATGTTTTCAGCTTTTTTCAAAGTATTTCTCAAACGGTGCCGTCCTAGCGCCATAATAGTTAATAGTCAATTCCGGCGGTGCCCCTAATATTATATTATCCCGCTATAAAAACCACTTTATCATTGTGATAAATATATGATTAATAAATAATAATAAACAATAAGAATTACCACATTTCCTGTAGAAATTTGATCTCTTTTCTTTATTTAAATTTAAACAGCCATTCTCTCAACACACTCAGACCCAACACAAGCAAGCTCACACTTACAGGAACATTTACACCAGCTAACAGATTGGGCCAACAAATGGAGACTAAAAATTAATAGAGACAAATCTCTGCAAACCACATTTACTCTCAGACACAACACTTGTCCACCAGTATACATTAACAACCAGCCCATTCCTGCATCAGACACTGTCCGATATCTAGGACTTCATTTAGACAGACGTTTAACTTGGACAACTCATATCAGACTGAAACGCACAGACCTCAAAAGACGATTTGGACGACTGAAATCAATCATCGGACGACGATCGACATTATCGCTTGAAAACAAACTTCACATTTACAACACTATACTAAAACCCATCTGGACTTACGGAATCGAGATATGGGGGTCAGCCAAAAAATCAAACATGCAACGCCTTCAGTCATTACAATCCATCATACTACGCCACATTGCCAATGCCCCATTTTACGTTTCCAACCTCATATTACATAATGACCTCAACATCCCATTTATAGCTTCTGTTATCAAGACACGATATCAAAATTTTCACGACAAACTCCATCATCACGCCAATCCACTTATTCTCCAATTATCCACGAACACTCTCCCCACAAATCCACCAAGACGTCTAAAGCGGGCATGGCAGAGGGACCTGCTCCAGGACTAGCCTGGACTCCTCTTCGGTCATGTACCTCAGCAGTACAGCGACACACTTGCCACAGCACATCATCACGATCACTAGTGACAAATGTTGTCGTTGTGAATATGAAAATAAATAAATAAATTTTGATTTCTACAGTAGTTTTTCGAAAAGGGCTCTAAAAAAATATTATCAATAATTTAAGACGTGCAATTTTGAAGATAGTACACGTATACAAAAAAAATTCCATTTAACAAATTTCTCACTTGGATTTACAAAGAGATACCAATTTTTTAATAATTCTAATCCAAAGGTTTTCAAATGATATTACTGGGCCAACAGGGAAGATGAATAGAATAGAATTTTAAAGGGCAAATATTTGGGTTATTTTCTTTATTTACATAACTAGCAGTAACAACCCGTTGCCATGACGACAAACGTTAAGCAACGTTATAATTTTTTTTTTTTGAACCACTTTGAAAGAAGAAATAGAAATTACAGCCCAGAAAAGAAAATAAAGACGTAAACAAGGAGTGAAGGGCAGAAAGGAACTACACAAAATTCAGTTGAAAGAAATAAGCAAACAATACAATAACCAATAGATGATTTTTTCGAAACCCAAATTAAACTCAAAACACTGAAGAACGAAGAACCAAATCTTAAGAGAAGGTAAAAAACATAGTCAAGAAGAAAAGGAGACTGTAAAAAGTGGATGAAATGAAGGAGAAACGAAAATTTTAATGAAATAAGAAAAATTTTAAAGAACTCAAAAACAGAAGAAATATAAACAGGAATCTTTTGGAATTTTGCATAAAAATTCCAACATTTATTAAGAAGAAATTGAAAAAGGAAAACATGAAGAGAAGAGCCGTTTGGGAAAAATTTATAAAATGTGAAAATTTAACCAAGATTTCGAGTTAGTTCGGATTCTAGCCGCTTGGCGTGTTCGGCTTCAACAAGATATACAAAATAAGTTTATGTATTTTTTTTAAAGAAATAGGAGTCAAAATTTAAAAGTAAACTCATACAAAATTAAAAGGATAATTAAGAAGACAAAAGCAAAAGAAGAGAAGGAAGAATACTTCAAAAAATTTTTAAAGTTGAAGAAATATCAAGTTCAGAAGAACAAAACAACGACGGAAAGACGATCTCAAGCTGCCATTCTAAGGTGTTATTCAGTCTACCTCGAAGCCTCGAGAAGGCTAAACCTATGTTCACAGTTATCCTCCAGTCTTTGAATAGGCCAAAACCTGTGTCCCGAGGAGTTGTTTTTTTTTTGTAATAACTATTATAAAAGTTGTGAGAAGTGAGTCAAGTGCGAAGTAACATTGAATAGATGCGGGCTGATGGAGGACATAATTTTTTTTGCCAATATTTATATGTAAATAATGTTAACTTTATTTTAGATCCATGGCGTCATGTGAGTACTCAAAATATAATAGGCCTTCTGAGCTCAAGGTCGTGGGTTCGTAGCCCGACCGAGGCCCTTAGTTTATTTTATCTGGGAGGTTAGATAAACTTAAGCACGCCGTCCTTCGGATGGGACGTTAAGCGATGGTCCCGAGGCTGTACGATGTCAGGTACTCGTTAAAGACCCCTACCCTAGATGAATAAAAATTTAGGATAGGCAAAATTTAGGACTCCCACAGTAGAGTCGGGCTCATGTCCACCAGAGTGACGAAAGAGCGCTCTGGTAGTAGGCGATATGACCTCGTAGTTAAAGCCCGGGCATGAGTTATAAAACCTAACCTAACCTTTTCTTATTTCAAAATGGCCGGTCAACAAATATTAAATAATTTTTTTCAATTTTGTGAATTTGTAACCATGTTTTAATTTCTTTTTAATTTCCCCAATCTCTCTCAACGAAATTCAAATTTCAAAACTCATGGGCCCCACGGACTAACACCTTTGAGGGAAGTACCAATTTTTCGGGACAAAATAGCTAATAATTTATTTTTTCAGAATCATACCGGGAGACATTTTAATTTTATTTTAGATTGGTACTGTTAACGTAATTGCAAGTTTTGTTGGGTTATTTATGACATATGTTTTTTTTTGTTAGTTATTAAGAGCTTCACTCAATCACATGATAGATCAATTTATTTTTTTTTGGAAATTTTAGAATCCATTAAAAGCTATGTTTTTATTATTCAATAAAACTCATCAATAATTATCAAGTTCATTTAACAATTCCCTTTCATTATGTCATCTTGCTTGTGGGGATATTTCAATTTATATAACTAAACTAAAGTAATTACCCTTCACCACATGATAAGCTTCCTCCTTCAATACACAGATGGATTAACGTCTTCCTCCAATTCACATGATAGGCTCCTCGTCCAATACACAGGTAGATTAGCTTCCTGCTCGATCGCACATGTAGGCTGGCTCCTCCGTGTCTTCAACTCATTGATCGACGATGTATCCAAGTCTCTCTCTCACTTACACTCACTGATTTATTTTTTATATGCCCAATTCGACGCTCTTTTTATATATATGCCCATTTTTATTTTATAATTACTGTTTACAATTATTAAACTTATATATCTACATATTTAATTTCTAATAAACAAAAACAAATCTTAATCTAAAAGTTTACAATTAATCCCTAATCTAAAGAAAATGTTATCTTAAATTTATAAAAATTGGAACTAATTGAACATCAAAAAAAATAACAATACTAAATTTTTACATATTTACAGGATCAGTCATAATCATGAAATTAAGTTTGGAAATAATCGTGTTGCCTATAGATTTAAGAAATTGCCAACTCATTTTACTTTCCGCCTTTACCATCACTATACAATTGTATGTATTCAAAATAATTATATAAACAGATTGTATATAAAAAAAATTTACTTGAAATAAAAATTAAATAAATCCTTCTGTATTTTCTTCTTCACACTTCCAAAGTATTACAAAGCAATCAAAATTAGGCCTCACGCCGGGTAATAAGGAATACAAATTTAATTTATTTCGGTTAGGTTAGGTTTTATGACTCATGCCCGGGCTTTAACTACGAGGTCGTATCGCCTACTACCAGAGCGCTCTTTCGTCACTCTGGTGGACATGAGCCCGACTCTACTGTGGGAGTCCTAAATTTTGCCTACCCTAAATTTTTATTCATCTAGGGTAGGGGTCTTTAACGAGTACCTGACATCGTACAGGCTCGGGACCATCGCTTAACGTCCCATCCGAAGGACGGCGTGCTTAAGTTTATTTTACCTCCCAGATAAAATAAACTAAGGGCCTCGGTCGGGCTACGAACCCACGACCTTGAGCTCAGAAGTCAAGCACGCATACCACTGAGCTACCGGCGCCCTCAATTTAATTTATTTAATATATATAATACTTCGCTTTTTGAGATATAAAAGTCTTTGAAACGTCCCTCATGCCACCTAACTAAACAAAAATGTATCTCACGTATATTTCAATTCAATTTACTTCCCTAACTAATTACACCCTGAGAATACTTTCTCGTCGATGTACCAAAATTACGGTTCCTCCTATCTCAGGTAGACAACCAACACTACATTATAAATCTCCAATATATCGCTAGTTCTTTCTAGTCGACACACAAAAAATCATCTCCCACAGATCGAAAAAAATATATAAATCTCTAATTAATCACTAGCTCTTACTAGGATTAAAAATAATATCTCCCAAAACAAATCTATATAATCCCGACGTCTAAAAGAATGTCATCAGCAATTGAATTCAAAACTTCTCTATTAACTTCTCTAATTAATATACACTTTGTTTGTTCCTATTCCTAAAGTTATATAATGTCTTACAGATTCTCCTTCACATCTACTCAAAAAAAAAATGTTTCTGTAGAAAAATATAATACGTGACTCGTAGTAATAAATAAAATTGTCTAAATAATAGAATTTATAATAACAAAATTTTAATAACCTATGCATACATACAATTTATAAAATATATTATCCTTTCAAGGCTTCTATACAGTTTCGTTCATCTTTCTAATTTATAATATTATTATGATTTAGTCACGTCCGGTATCCTAGCTGAACAGTTCCGAAACAGAAAATCTGTCCCCTTGATTCGGCTTCAGGAAGTTCGTCAGTAGAAGGGAAATGGGGCTTCTGGCGCAGTTGCTCCACATGACCTTTGACCCCACGAGGTCACGTGACCCATCACCCCCCACCCTCCCCAGCTCCGAATCACCCACCATCATACATCCCCAGCTCAATAAGTTTCCGCTCTCCCTCTAAACCTCAATAAGCCCCCCCACCCCCCCAATTTTTTCTGGACCAGTTGCTCCTCACGACCTTTGGCCCCACGGAGTCACGTGACGCATCACCCCCACCACCACTATCCTTCACCCACCCCCTCCCCTCCCCTGCTTCGAATCACCCACCATAGTACATCCCCAGCTCAATAAGTTTCCACTCTCCCTCCTAATCTCAATAAGTCCTCCCCCCCCAAATTTTTTCATCTCAATTTTTGTCCCTTGAATCACTAACAATATACTTCCCCATCTCAATAAGTTTCCGCTCTCCCTCTGAACATCAATAAGTTTCCGCTCCCCCTCTAAACCTCAATAAGTTTCCGCTCTCATTCCAAACCTCAATAAGTTTCCGCTCCCCTTCTAAACCTCAATAAGTTTCCGCTCCCCCTCTAAACCTCAATAAGTTTCCGCTCATATTTTAAATTAATCCTAATTCTGTCATGTTAGTCTGTCAGTCATTTCCTCAAACTCATCCGAGTTGCAAAAAAAATCCCCGGCGAATTATGTCTTTAAATATCCCCTCCCCCTTTTCTAAATATTGATTCAGCGTTAATTTTGTCCTCAATACCTAAAATTACCCTTTTTTATTATTATTTTTTTTTTTCATTGTGTCTTTCAATATTTACATCACAATCATAAAAAAAAACTAATATAGGTTGTATGCTCAATTTGGCCCTCATTGAAATATAATTTTGTTGTCCGGACCCACAGAAAGGCAGACAGAAGGCCGGGAGAGATTCAGTTATATGCAATTCCGGCTGTGCCCCTAATATTATATTGTCACGGATCATAAGACTTCTGTGAACACGGCCTCTGTATCCCCTCTCACTTGAGAGGACAGAGAGAGGGTATGGGCGGTGATATCTGGTGGGGGGCAGGCTTGAGGTCTCGTGCTGGACGGACTTTGGGAGGCGGCTCGTGCCAAACCATCTAAGTATCCATAGTAATAATTATTTCCTGGGAGCAATTGTTTATATGTGTCTTGTACTAAAATATAATTCCTTATTTGTCAATTTGGTTGTTGGTTTCTTCCCTTTCTTGTTTCCTGCCCTAATTCCACTCCAAGGGGAAAACCTTGAGAAGGGTAGGGTGACAAATGGTAGCAGAACTTGGTTACGTTCACAGTGACACAATTTAATTAATTTACTAAGAAATTTCGATTTGTAATTAAAGTACTAATATATATATTTTTTTTTGTGAAATGTGATATAAAATTTTCATTTGAATCAAGTAGAATATGTTATTTTTTTTTATTAATGTAAATGAATATTCTAACTGCATGCTGGTTGTAAAAAGTAAACAAAAAAAAAATATCTATATTTTATTAACATACGTAAATTTCATATATGAAATGTTAAAAATATTATATAAATAGGTAGTCAGGATTTTTCAGTTCAAAGTTCGAGTACGTTTGGAATCAGCAGCTCCAAAGTGAACTATATAATAAATTACGAAGTAATCTTTTTTTAAACTCATTTTCAATAAAATCTTGAAATTTATTTTATAATTATGCAGACTGACCAAGTTTCACTCTTAATCCCGGTGATGAAACTTGTTTTATTTGCCATCTCGCAGTTGTCCGAGAAGATGCCGCGATTTGCGCAGCTTGTAAAAATATATTTCATTTTTCATGCGATAACCTTAAAAAACGAGAAATTTTTATTAATTTAAATAGAGAGCGTAGAGCGAATTGGAAATGGGATCAATGTAAGAGCTAGTTAGAATCTTACACGGAAGAAATTCAGCAGCTTACGGAAAATAATGTTAAAGTCAAAGAATTAAATCGCGAATACGCGCAAAATATAGATGAATTGTCAGCGAAACTGGAAATGTCATTATATAACATTCAAACTCTAAGTAAGGCGAATGAAAATTTGCAAACTCATGTCGGACAGCTTACCCAAAAATTTCAATGTTAAAAAATACATCATTTCCACATCCTCCTCAAAAGTACGAAACCGTTATAACCCAGCAAGCACCGTGCGTTCCTTCCTCGATTCAGCCTGTAAATAAAACATTAGAAATTTCGTCTGATACTATTTATAGATTACCCAAATATCTAGAAAATATGATTAAGGAAATACCCGTATTTCGAAGTAATGATCCCTGGAGTTTTATCGAAAAATTGTATGTTTTTCATCTAAATAATTCCAGATATTTCGACGAAATTTTTAGGCGAATCGTTGTATTACAGTCGAATTCTATACTTACACAGATTTTGACAAACTCAAATAGTTCTGGAACAAAGTTTAATTATGTTTCTAACTATATTATTAATCAATTAATTGATGTCCTTACGAAAACATTTTTAGTATTGCGTAAAGTTTTGAGAATTCAGAGGCTGAACGAATCTTTTCGCGAATATGCATACGATGTTCGAAAATCGGCAGATATTCTCGGTGATTATTCGGAAACCGAAATTTTAGACATTATTATCTCAGGAGTTAATTTGATTTGAGTACGCGCACCCGTTTTCAATTTATGGGACGTCCGGTTGATTTAAACCAACTGGAAAATCTTATTTTGGAAGAACAACGTTTAGAAGTCACGAATAATGCGAATAATTGGAGAAATGACCGGAATAGTAATTTTAGAAGCCATAACAACTATTCCGTGTTTTACTCTGAAGGTAACCGTCAGTCACAAAACCGACCGACGAACAAAAAATTTCTAAATGATCAAGAACGGTCAATTCGGAAACATACTGTCAATGATCAATCAAACTCGCATAATAACCCAGGTACTGAAAAGCGTAAAGTTTATTATAATCAAAATTGGAAAACTAAATTTCAGAATCAGGAAAATTTTAAAAACCGAGATTATAATGAAATATATTATATAAATATTAAATCAACGAAAGTAAAACGTAAAAATACGAGTAACTCTGATAAAATTTCTGAAAATTCAAAAAACTAATTTACAAGGTCTGCAGTACGTATACAAAAAATTATAAAACATTAGCTGAAATCAATAACGGTAGCTTTAATAATTACATAGAAATGCAGGTGAAGAAACATAGAGTGTTAGGATTAATCGATACTGGCGCCGCTATCACTTGCATGCCCTTATCATTGTTTCAAACTTTAAATAAAAATAACTGTCTACGCACAACTTTGTAAACACGGCAAGCTCTCTGTAGTGGACTGTATTCGATAGTGCTGGTTCCGGGAGAAGACCAGCTTAACATAAATTGAGGCAACTCAGGACCAAAACATTGTTCCTTAACATAAATTGAGGCAAATTCTATTATTCTAATATTTCCTTAAACTATGTACTTACAGATTGCAGTCTGCACTGTGGTCCAGTCGAATCTATAAGATACATAAGGTGGGGGAACACTGATATAATTGAACTACTTATATATTGCCTGGCCAGGCTATACAGAAAGAACAGGGCTTTACTATAACACTATGAGTGGCTATGACTCCACAAGAGATGGCATGTAAAACCGTACTCTTACACGATAGGCACACTTTGAGTAACCATAACCTGATACAGAACGGGAAGACCGTCCTACACCCACAACTATTAGTTTGGTACTTCTAAACACATTGAGTAACCATTAACTATAATACAGAACGGGACGTAAAGCCGTACTGTACCCACGACAGTTAGACTGGTACTCCACTAGACTCACACAAACTTGAGACTAACACGCGAGAGAAGGACCGGGGACAACCACACTTGTTGACGCCGGGTCCGAAACTGAGATGGCTAGGGTTGTACTCTGTACCCTAGGTGCAAAGGGTGGGGAGAAATTCACTTATGTATTTATCCGCCTTACCCTAGCAAAAGTAGGCCCAAACATACACCCACCAAAAATTTGAACTAATTTTTCAAACGTGAGTTATGTGAGCCTTACACATAGTGAACAAACTACACAATAGAGTGGATAAAACAAACTTATTTTTGAAATATTGTCTATTCCACTAAAGATATATATACATATATAACTACCGGTTTCGGCTTTATACCATCGTCAGGTCTAGTTATGAACTAAAACTTTAGTTCATAACTAGACCTGACGATGGTATAAAGCCGAAACCGGTAGTTATATATGTATATATATCTTTAGTGGAATAGACAATATTTCAAAAATAAGTTTGTTTTATCTATTTATTACAAGTTTCCACAATATGTCCGCGTTTCTCAACACAATAGAGTGATATCGCAAACATAAACGAATCACTATAGAATCACACATCACAAAATAATTAAAGAAACTTACTTAACTAAGAAAAAAATCAAATAAACTTCTAAGAATTATCCTAGAACACAAAAAAAAAATTGAAGAACTTATTCAACTAAGAAAAAATCAAATAAACTTCTAAGAATTACAGCTCTCTCGCAAACCAAGAGGGGATGAGGGAAATGATTGAGAAGGAAGTAAGGAACCACACTGCGTTCTTCACTTCAGAGGGGGCTATCACTGAAGACTTCGCGCTGGGGAAGCCCTCGGAATGGGAACACAACACTCTATGGAGAGCGAGAGAGCACTAACGAAACTTAAACTGACACCTTGACCAGCTTAGATACTGGTCGCGTGTATTCAACAAACAACAAAGCTTGGTTGCCAATCACATTTGTAAGATGTGACTTAGCAAAACGAATATTTGCCTCCCAAATACCGCCAACGTTAGGAGTAAATGGAGGTTGGAAATGCCAAGTAACTGAGCGCTTGGACATAGCTGACGGTAGGAGGTCAGCTGAGAACAATGTTCTGTAAGCTTCACGTAGGATTCTATCGGCTCCTACAAAATTGCGACATTCATCGGAGTAAACATTTGAGCACAGACCTCTTCGACTTGTAAATCGGTCAAATGCGGCAAGAAACGCTTCCGAGGAAAGAGCAGACACTAGTTCAAGATGAACTGCTTTAACAGATAGACACACGAAGATACACAGGTAAGCTTTGAACTGCTTAGAGTTCCTGCGCAGAGATTCCTTAACAAGGAATGGTCCAGCTAAATCTACACCACTATGTAGAAATGGACGGGAGTAACTAACTCGAGGCGCAGGCAAATTGCCCATTAGAGGAACAACAGGGCGAGCATTGCACTTGCGACACACATGGCACATACGGAAAACACGACGTATGGCGCAACGAGAGGATATAATCCAAAACTTTGACCGAAGTAAATAATTGAGCGTATTAGCTCCAACATGTAAAAACAAATTATGATAATGTTGTATGAGAAGTTCCGTAACAACGCTTGATTTGGGTAAAATCATTGGGTGTTGAGCATAGAAACTAAGATCAGAATTTTGAAGTCTTCCACCCACCAGTAAAAGACCTTGGGGATCAAGAACTGGAGTCAGCGATTTGAGCTGAGCAGAGCATTCTTTGCCTTTTCTAATAGCTATAATATCTTGAGCGAAATACTTCTGTTGAGTCATCTTAACTAACGCTAAAGTAGATTGGTGTAACTCTCCAAGAGATAACTGGCCAACCACCTTCGGAGATAATCTCAGATTTCGCATGTATCTTAACCAATAAGCTATAGAACGCTGAAGCTTGGAAAAGTTCGAACATGTTGCTAGTTGATCTTCTATGTCAAACGAAACGTCTTGTGTAGACGCCACAAGAGTGCTAACTCTTAACTCAGGAACTTCACTAATATTACCTTCTCGAGATTTAGGCCACTCACCTATGGATGAAGTGAGCCAGATGGGACCATGAAGCCAAAGAGGATCCTGTAGAAACTGAGCAGGTAAACATCCTTTAGAGGCGACATCGGCTGGATTATCTTGAGAAGAAACATGGTTCCAATTCAGTGTAACAGGTGAACTGAGAATGGAAACAACACGATGACACACGAACGTCTGTAACTTATGTGGCTCTGTTCTGAGCCAACTCAACACAACGGAGGAGTCCGTAAATGTTAACACATTGGAAATAATCACTGAAGCACACAGAGCTTCATGAACGTGATTCACTAACTTCATAAGGTGAACTGCACCTAGAAGTTCTAAACGAGGTATAGTAACTGGTTTAACTGGCGCAACTTTAGTTTTGGCCATCAGAAGGTGTGAACTTCCACTTTCACTTAAATTCTGGCTGCGTAAATACACAACTGCAGCATAACCTTTCTCACTGGCGTCACAAAATCCAATGAGACTGCACTCTACAGAATCAGGGGGAAGAATGATTCTTGGAACACGAAACTGCGAAACTAGTTTGAGAGAAGTGACAAACATTTGCCATTCACTACATTCCTGCTCAGGCAAGAGGGTATCCCAGTCTAGACCTAAACGCCACAATTTCTGAAGAAATTGCTTAGCCCAGACTGTAACAGGACCGATCCTACTAGGCGGATCTAAAACACGAGCTATATTAGAGAGAACTGCTCTCTTCTTACTAGCTGTTGGTGACAGATTAACTGTATAACAAAACTCATCAAAGTGAGAAATTTTCACAAATTTTCCTTTAACAGAATTAAGACGCATAGATGCGCTATTGAAGGATGAACCTAACTTTGAACTTTCATCAGGTTTCACAAGTAGTGGAACTACATAACTACCTGATTCTTCACGGTAATGAAGATTGGTAAACATTTCTTCAGCTAGCATTTCTTCGGGACTCAAAGACACACTACTAGCTGATGGAATTGCCTCTAACTCCCAGAACTGCTGGAGGAGTTTATTAACTTCACAATTTAACTTAACACTTACAGTAGATGTAAGTGTTTGAACTGGTCTGTTGGTTTCAACACTTTGGGTGCCACACTGACCCATTAACACATAACCAAAAACTGAATTCCACGCTGTAGGAACACCAGGAGGAAACGTTATTTTTTCACCAGTTATAATTGAACTAAATAACTCAGCGCCTATAAGAACATGAATATCACTAGGTATATAAAACTTGGTATCGGCTAACTTTAAATGGTTAAAGTTATCACAAACCGAAGGGGAAAGATTCACTGAAGGTTGCAGATTTGTTATCTTAGGAATAACAAATGCTTGAGTGCACAAACTTGTCTTTGATTTCTCAGGGTGTATCAACAAATTAACAACACCTGAAGGAGATTGGGACGGCATGTCGCCAATACCAGAACACGTAACATTCGCACGCTGCTTCTTCAAACCGAGGATTTGAACACATGAAGCAGTAATATAACTAGCTTGGCTTCCAGGATCTATAAGTGCCCTAAGATGATGAACTCTGCCTCCTTTTCCACGAACACAAATAACAGCAGTTCCCAAAAGAACTGTAAACGAGGAGACAGTACTTTTCACTAGAGCTGAACACGAACTCCATTGAGTAACATCAGAGGGACCCTTTAAGGGTTCTTGTGACACTGTACGAACCTGATTATCACGAGAACGATCTGTAGGAGATGCTATTCGTGAAAACTTCTTGAAACACAATAAAGTGAGGTGTTGTATTCACTGTTTTTGATTTGAATTCCGCGTATAATCAGATACCGTTAACAAAGGAATCACAAAAATATACAGCCTTTCAAGTACCTTGGGGAGCCTATGCTTATAAGCGAGTACCTTTCAGGTTAGCAACCGGAGAGCAAATTTTACAGATCCTAATGGAAAAACTTTTCGGATATCTAGTTTATGACTGCGTGTTTTACTATTTTGACGATCTCGTAGTTTACTCGAAAGATCATCAACAGCATGTGCAATACCTTGAAATTATATTTCAGCGTTTACGAGATGCTGGTCCCACCATAAACAAGAATAAATTGCAATTAGCGCAAAAGCGTATTAATTTCCTTGGACACATAATTAGTCACCAGCAAGTTGAAATTGATGCGGCCCGAACGTAAGGCATTCTCGATATACCACGACCCAGTACACCGTACACCTCGTGAGGTAGCCCAATTTGTGGATGCCGTCAATTTCTTTTCGAGATTTATTTTCGATTTCGGAGGAAAAAGGACACCCCTCTTATTTGGACGGAAGCAGCTGAAAATGCTTGGCTCACTCTTCGAGAGAATATTACAAAACCGCCTATATTGTCGACTCCTAATTTTTCCGCGACTTTTGCTGTGTTTTGCGATGGCGCTAAAAATGGCGTATCAGCAGTTCTGACTAACGTGACGAATGGGGTTTATTATAAGCCCATAGCGTTTGCTTCACCGAAAACAAAGAATGCTGAACAAAATTACTGTGCGTACGAGCTCGAAGCACTGACGATAGAGTTCGCATTGGAAAAATTTAGGGTTTACCTGGAGTCTGGAGTATTTGAACTCCATACTGATCACCGAGCACTTACAAGCATGATAGACTAGCAGGCTCGTGGTGTCGGTACGCCCGTTTCGCTCTTAAATTGATGTCTTTTACTGTACATCACATATCTGGGAAAGCGAATTCTTTGTCAGATTTACTTTCTCGTCACCCAATTACTGGAAACATAGGAAAACAGGCAGAAAAACAGGTGAATGTCCTGCAGGATTTACCCGAAGCTTTTAATTCCTTAAATGACGAACAAGTGAAAGATCCAGATCTGGCCAAAATAATTAATAGTATAGGGCGTGGAGAGATTGTTGAGGGATATAAGTTGAATAATAATTATATATTATATTATTATATAATTTTATTATGAACTTGAAAGAAATAAAACTTGTTTATTTATGATATTGTCTAATTTCACCAACTATATTTACAGGGGAGTACTTTCGGTATTTCTACCATCCTCAACCAAAAGCATAAGAGATAAGTAGACAATACCATAAATAAACAAGTTTTATTTCTTTCAAGTTCATGTGCTTTTGGCTGAGGATGATAGAAACACCGAAAGTACTCCCATGTAAATATAGTTGGTGAAATTAGACAATATCATAAATAAACAAGTTTTATTTCTTTCAAGTTCATTTGAATTATTTCACAATATCTTTGCAATAATGTCAGTTTTCATATTATATTATGATATAGGGAAACAAAAGTTCCTAGCAATAATTCTCGAGAACTTAAAACAAACAGTTTTTAATTATTATCATGCTTCCTCCATAGGTGGACATTTAGGTATTTCTAGAACTATAAGTAAAATTAGAAATTTATACCATTTTAAATACCAGTTTAAAACGCTACGTCTCTGACAGCGTACAGAGTTGTTGTGCTTGTGCACGATCGAAACCGGATCAACAACTTCCGTATGGAAACATGTCCAGTTTTGAAGCTACTCGACCGGCAGAGTGATTATTTATAGATTTTGCTGGACCGTTACCCAAAAGCGATGGTTTTTCGTACATTTTTGTAGCAATTGACGACTTTTCCAGGTTCGCTTTTGTAACCCCCATTCGAAAACCGACAGCAGAAACGGTCATTGTAGAATTACAGAAATTTTTTAAACAATTCGGGTACTGGCAGAGTATAACGTCAGATAACGCTGCAATATTCTATTCAAAAATATATAAAAAAATCTTAAAAAATCATGGCACGTTGTCTCATACGTTTCTATCCGAACCCGAGTAAAGCTGAGAGAATTTTGCGAGACCTTAAAACTGCTCTTACGGCATATTATGCAACTAATTAATCCAAGTGGTCGGAAGGTTTGCAGTACTTGCAGTTAGCTCTCAATACAACCCAAAATTCTAGCACTCAATTCACTCCATCACAGCTTTTTCTTGGACGACCTCTATACACTCCCCTAGAATTGCTATGGGACATCAAGTATAACGATAAAGAAAGTCCATCAACAGAAATGTGGAAAGTGGCACTACAAAATGTAGAAAAAGCGAAAATGTTGTATAAAAAAGTTTACAATAAAAAACATACTTATGTTCAGTTCAATTTAGGTGATCAGGTTCTTCTCAGGGCATACAACCCGCAAACTAAAAAAATACCTGACACCTAGACAACATAATAAACAAAATAGTACAAATTGCAAATAGTACATATTATTCTAGAGATATGTCAGTATTAACAAAGAATATTTTAATTTTTGTTTTGAGGAAGTAGCATGTTATTTTATCAGATCAATAGTAAATAACAACTAATCCTAGTATTATTTAATCACAGTTCATACGGTGTGGAGAGTAATTACTAATTACACACGAATTGTTCCCATATATATATATATATTGAAGTATACCCTGCTTGGGGGCTTTAAACTTTTATTAATTACTATGAAAATGATTTTACTTTTGGGGTTAACATGCGTACTCAGAAGGTGAACTAGGCTATAGAGAATTTAGAGAACAATTTATAAGACAACATACATTTATTAACACAATTATCGACATATATTAGTGAGGCGTCCCTCCATAATCGCGCATCTGGAATAAAATATCTATAAAACATGAAATAATTTATATAGACTTAAATGTTCTGGTAACTCCCGCAACATGAAGGTGTCTATTGATGATCAGCCAGCCATTCGTCTCGATGTCGGAGAAAAATATAAAATAAATGATTCCGTTACCTTAAAAGTCTTCTTTTTCTTAACCACACTCAAGCCTGTGGTCTCTCCTCCAGAATTCACGAAGATTGAGGAACTTCCAGTCCCTTCGAAGTAGGCAGCAGGGATGATCTCCCTTCAGCAGCAAAATGAGAGTCTTCGGTCTCCTACGTCCTCTCAAATAGGAGTCTCCTTCCTCCTACAGCTCAGCCAGAAATGTCTTCTCCTTCAACAGCTCAACTCTGATGACTACCTCCTCCAGTAGCTGAATGTGGACTGTCTGTCTCCTCTCGTAACTGAACGAGGACTGTCTACCTCCTCTGATAGCTGACTGAAGACTGTCTACCTCCTCTGATAGCTGACTGAAGACGACTGTCTGTCTCCTCTCGTAACTGAAGACCGACTGTCTGTCTCCTCTCGTAACTGAAGACCGACTGTCTGTCTCCTCTCGTAACTGAAGACCGACTGTCTGTCTCCTCTCGTAACTGAAGACCGACTGTCTGTCTCCTCTCGTAACTGAAGACCGACTACCTCCTACCGCACAGGAATCCTTCTGAATTTCCATCCCCTCTACTTTATGTATCTTTCACTAGTGCGCTTCTCGTGGTCGCTCTCATAACTATAATTATCAATCGGTCTGTGATATGCAATATATCACAATTGCCTCCCTTTGATTAAAAAAATTGCGGAGATACATTAGTTAAGGTAGCGACGTAATTTTTTCTCTTCACTTGGCTCTAACTTCACTCACTTCTGAACACTTCTTATATTACACTGTACAATCTTATACAATATTACAATTTTTTACAATATATAACGATGGCTTTAAAAATGGCTTGAATATGTTAGTCTGTCTCGTACTTTATCAACTTCGTCCTGTCTATCTGTCTCATATTTTATCAGCTTTGTACTGTCGGCTTCTTTAATTAAATTATTACTTTAAATTATTTATTCTTCATTATTTACTCCTCATATTTTCCTTAAATTCTTTAATATTTATTCTTCAAATTCTTTATTATTCATCGATACATGTGCCTTGGTAATAAAATTCTTTTTTTTTTAACTATCAACCTTCAATTTCCTGCTATCAAATCTCATTCCAAATACCCCACTTAGGTATCAATTATTAACGACGACCGACGAAGAATGCTTCCACAGCATTAAAATACTAATAACGACGAAATATGCTCTTAACGCATCTATATCCACAATTACTACCACAAATATCGACGAAGAATGTCTTTCCTGACATCGTAGATTGGCCCTATTTCGGCTCACAAAATTCTCCATAAACTTTCATATCATTATTTATCGTCTAATATCCTTCTCTGTTTAATAATTACCAATACCATTCTTTCTTTACTTCGCACCATATTTAATCATCAAGGCATCCAAAAATAACAATGTTAATAAAGTTTTCCTTATTTATCTATCTTATTTAATCAGCCGACAGTCAAAAGAATCAAAATACTCTGTTGAGTTATCTTTCCAAAGTGGAAGCCGCTATTCTAACAATGTCCCTAACTTAATTTAATTTTTATATTTATCTACTAATGTTCTGTCCTGTATCGTCATGTTGAAACCTGCAAGCCGCTATCTTAATACTTTTCTAAAATTAATTTGATTTCTACGTTATCTACAAATGTCCTGTCTCGTCCTGTTGAGACCTGAAGCCCGCCGTTATAACAATACTGTTTTAAAATTAATTTGATTTCTATTTTGTTTATTATTGTCGTCAGGTTGAAACCTGCAGCCGCTATCTTAACAATACTGTTTTAAAATTAATTTGATATCTACATATCCTGAACAATCCTGTCCTGTCAGGTTTAGACCTGAAGCCCGCCAAATGAATAACTAACAAAAATATTAACACAAAACGAAACGAAAAATATATGAACGCTAAACTATATAATATTTATTTACAATTTTTATTTACAAACATGCCCAGTATGGATATTTTCCTGAATTCCGAAAAATACCCAATTGCACTCAACTAGCCGGGGGTTCGTGGGACCCCAAGAATCCTGGTCAATTCCGTCTGCGGCGTTGATTTAGTCCCGGGCTCTTCCCTTTGGTCACCCTTTGTCATTGACTCACGTATTTTTGACCTTGTCCCTTCAGCCATTTTTTAAAATACAAAATAATATAATAGATATAAATCAATATAAATTATAAATTGTTCTCTTATCTCACCGGATTTCTTTCGTACCCGGCACAATCCACCATTAATTGAAGTGATCTTGCTTGGGGTCTTTAAAAACTTTTATTAATTACTATGAAAATGATTTTACTTTTGGGGTTAACATGCGTACTCAGAAGGTGAACTAGGCTATAGAGAATTTAGAGAACAATTTATAAGACAACATACATTTATTAACACAATTATCGACATATATTAGTGAGGCGTCCCTCCATAATCGCGCATCTGGAATAAAATATCTATAAAACATGAAATAATTTATATAGACTTAAATGTTCTGGTAACTCCCGCAACATGAAGGTGTCTATTGATGATCAGCCAGCCATTCGTCTCGATGTCGGAGAAAAATATAAAATAAATGATTCCGTTACCTTAAAAGTCTTCTTTTTCTTAACCACACTCAAGCCTGTGGTCTCTCCTCCAGAATTCACGAAGATTGAGGAACTTCCAGTCCCTTCGAAGTAGGCAGCAGGGATGATCTCCCTTCAGCAGCAAAATGAGAGTCTTCGGTCTCCTACGTCCTCTCAAATAGGAGTCTCCTTCCTCCTACAGCTCAGCCAGAAATGTCTTCTCCTTCAACAGCTCAACTCTGATGACTACCTCCTCCAGTAGCTGAATGTGGACTGTCTGTCTCCTCTCGTAACTGAACGAGGACTGTCTACCTCCTCTGATAGCTGACTGAAGACTGTCTACCTCCTCTGATAGCTGACTGAAGACGACTGTCTGTCTCCTCTCGTAACTGAAGACCGACTGTCTGTCTCCTCTCGTAACTGAAGACCGACTGTCTGTCTCCTCTCGTAACTGAAGACCGACTGTCTGTCTCCTCTCGTAACTGAAGACCGACTGTCTGTCTCCTCTCGTAACTGAAGACCGACTACCTCCTACCGCACAGGAATCCTTCTGAATTTCCATCCCCTCTACTTTATGTATCTTTCACTAGTGCGCTTCTCGTGGTCGCTCTCATAACTATAATTATCAATCGGTCTGTGATATGCAATATATCACAATTGCCTCCCTTTGATTAAAAAAATTGCGGAGATACATTAGTTAAGGTAGCGACGTAATTTTTTCTCTTCACTTGGCTCTAACTTCACTCACTTCTGAACACTTCTTATATTACACTGTACAATCTTATACAATATTACAATTTTTTACAATATATAACGATGGCTTTAAAAATGGCTTGAATATGTTAGTCTGTCTCGTACTTTATCAACTTCGTCCTGTCTATCTGTCTCATATTTTATCAGCTTTGTACTGTCGGCTTCTTTAATTAAATTATTACTTTAAATTATTTATTCTTCATTATTTACTCCTCATATTTTCCTTAAATTCTTTAATATTTATTCTTCAAATTCTTTATTATTCATCGATACATGTGCCTTGGTAATAAAATTCTTTTTTTTTTAACTATCAACCTTCAATTTCCTGCTATCAAATCTCATTCCAAATACCCCACTTAGGTATCAATTATTAACGACGACCGACGAAGAATGCTTCCACAGCATTAAAATACTAATAACGACGAAATATGCTCTTAACGCATCTATATCCACAATTACTACCACAAATATCGACGAAGAATGTCTTTCCTGACATCGTAGATTGGCCCTATTTCGGCTCACAAAATTCTCCATAAACTTTCATATCATTATTTATCGTCTAATATCCTTCTCTGTTTAATAATTACCAATACCATTCTTTCTTTACTTCTTACTTTACTAACCTGATGTATAAAGCCTCCCACCGCGGGATATCACGCCAGCCCAATTACATAGATATATATATTTCTGACGAGCCCTGTGTTCTGGGTGGCCCTCATTGCCCAGGAGCGATCAACTGTCTTGTCCATGGGACATCCCACTTTCAGCATCGGTCAGTCCTTTCGGGAGGGGGGTGGTGTCACGGATCATAAGACTTCCGTGAACACGACCCTTGTATCCCCTCTCACTTGAGAGGACAGAGAGAGGGTAGGGGCGGAGATATCTGGTGGGGGGCAGGAACGCTTGAGGGCTCGTGCTGGACGGACGTTGGGAGGCGGCTCGTGCCAAACCATCTAAATATCCTTAGTAATAATTATTTCCTGGTAGTAATTGTTTATTTGTGTCTTGTACTAAAATATAATTCATTATTTGTCAATCTGGTTGTTGGTTTCTTCCCTTTCTTGTTTCCTGCCCTGATTCCACTCCAAGGGGAAAACCTTGAGAAGGCTAGGGTGACAATATTATCCTCCTATAAAAACCACTTTGTCATAAAAGAACTAATATAGGTTGTATGCCAAACGGGCCCTCATTGAAATATCATTTTGTTGTCCGGACCCACAGAAAGGCAGACAAAAGGCCGGGATTCTTACAGATTGATGTGATATCTGCCTCTGTAACGCGGTAGGTATTTTGTATATGTTCTTGTTCATAGTATGACTTTGAGGCCAAGTTGGATAAAGAAATATTGGGCCTTTTAAACATGATGCCGGGAGACATTCAGTTATATTCCTACAGATTGATGTGCTATCTGCCTCTGTAATGCGGTATTTTGTATATGTTCTTGTTCACAGTATGACTTTGAGGATAACTTGGATGAAGACATATTGCGCATTTTACACGTGGAGACGGAAGTCATGTGGAACATGATAGAAGGGCCGAAAGCACTCAATGAAAGGAAACTAAAACTCGATTGCGATCAAGATTTTGGTAAAATTCACCATATTAAGCAATAACTAATTCTTAGTCTGAAAAAAAAAAAAAAAAAAAAATCAAAAAATCAACAAAAACCCTCTTACGAAAAAATGTCAAATATCACGGCAAGAAAAAGTGAAAATGTCTAAAGGATGTGATGTCTAATGGTAACATTCACCAGAAGGAGCGTTGGGACAATCTACTTTAGCATAAGTTAATCCCTAAGTTAATCTACTGCAGCACAAGCTTAACGCTTAAAACAATCTACTGCAGCACAAGCTTAACGCTTATAACCATAATAACCCTTTTTTCAAAAGCTATAAAGAATATTTTCAAATATCCGGTCGGTCGCCTGTCCTTTATCCAAGGATTTTGCAATTTTAATAATTATTGAACAATTCCAGGATTAAACTATTTTTAGTCACTCACGCCCGGGCTTGAACTACGAGATCATATCGCCTACTACCAGAGTGCTCATTCATCGCTCTGGCGGACGTCATCCCGACTCCGCAGTGGGAGTCCTAAATTTTACTTACCTAAGGTACAGGATCTTTAACGAGTATCTGACATCGCACAGGTTCGGAAACAATGTGTAACGTCCTGTCCGAAGGACGGCGTGCTGAAGGTTTTTTCACTTTTCAAAAACTCAAGGGCTTTGGTCGGGTTCCCGCGATTTTGAGCTCAGTAGCTTAGCACGCTATCTCTGAGCTACTGGCCCCCTATAACTACTATAGGTTAGGTTAGGTTTTATGACTCATGCCCGGGCTTTAACTACGAGATCATATCGCCTACTACCAGAGCGCTCTTTCGTCACTCTGGTGGACATGAGCCCGACTCTACTGTGGGAGTCCTAAATTTTGCCTACCCTAAATTTTTTATTCACCTAGGGTAGAGATCTTTAACGAGTACCTGACATCGTACAGACTCGGGACCATCGCTTAACGTCCCATCCGAAGGATGGCTTGTTTCAGTTTATTTTACCTCCCAGATAAAATAAACTAAGGGCCTCGGTCGGGTTACCGGCCCCCTATAACTACTATAGAAGCCGTTGTTATAATAAATCGTAAATATTTTCCGAAACGTTGGCCAAGTATTGAGTTTTTTATTTACAGGATAGAACCTCGACTTCCCTCTACTTTGTTATAAATAATAGTCTTTCTCGACGTCAAAACGTGGATGAAAACCAAAAACGGAACTCTTATAGGCAGATACCTGTGTTTGCCTCTCTTTGTAGAGACCAAACTACTGGAGAGTTAAAGAAGACATGCTACCGCCTCAACATTTCTGGAATCTTTGCCTTTTACATGTACAAGTAAATGTACTTTTAAATGATTTTTTGTTTTTTAAATCAAAAGTCATAATAAATGTCACCACCGCAAAATTGATCTATTATTTATGCCTCTTGCATAATAATTCATTGAAAACTCCTATCTGCTGTTGTTTAGATGGTGTAAGAAAACTGAAATGTGATAGTGATATACCTTTATTACTCAAAAAACATGTACGTATTTGCAATATACTAAGTTTCAGTAATTATCTATATAATAAAAATGAATGGCTAAATTTGCTAAGCGCAAAACTCGGCAACGGCTGGACCAATTGGGCTAATTTTTTTTTCAAATATTCGTTGAAGTCCGAGGAAGGTGCTTATGAAGAGAGTCCCTAGCGGTCAACTGGAGGAGGGGGGGGGGGGGGGGGGGGGGGGGAGTTGTAAGGGGAGCCTAAGCATAAAAATTGCTCTAGCGCATTAACGGATGGACGGATTATCATGAAATTTCACATGTAGTATTCTTAAAAGCCAATTTGAAAAATGGGCTATGTGGCGTCCATAAATTTTGAACGGGAGGGGGGGTTGTAAGTGGGGCCTAACCATACAAATTGTTCTAGCTCATTAACGGATGGTCGGATTATCATGAAATTTCACATGTAGTATTCTTAAAAGCTTAGTTAAAAAATAGGCTATGTGACGTATCAAAATTTTGAACGGTAGGGGGGGTTGTAAGGGGGGCCTAATATAAAGATAGTGATAGGTCATTACGGATGATCGGATTGTCATGGAATTTCATAGGTAGTATTCCTAGAAGGCAAATTGAAAAATACGCTATGTGACATATCAACATTTTGAAAGGGAGGGGGGGTTGTGGGGGTAGGCCTAAATATAAAGATAGTGCTAAGTCATTAACGGATGATCGGATTGTCATGGAATTTCATATGTAGTAGTCTTAAAGACCAAATAAAAAATTAGGGTGTGTGACGTCACAAAATAGTGAACGTGAGAGGGGGGTTGTGGGGGTAGGCCTAAATATAAAGATAGTACTATCATTAACGGATGATCGGATTGTCATGGAATTTCATATGTAGTATTCTTAGAAGGCAAATTAAAAAATATGCTATGTGACATCTCAAAATTATGAAAGGTAGTGGGGGTAGGCCTAAATATGAAGATAGTGATCGGTCATTAATAGATGATCCAATTGTCATGGAATTTCACATGTAGTATTTTTAAAGGCGAAATAGAAAAATACACTATGTGACATCTCAAAAATTTGAACGGGAGGTGGGGTTGCAATGGGGGCTAAGCATAAAAATTGTTTTAGCGCAAAATTGTGAACGGAAGGGGGGTTGTGGGAGTAGGCCTAAATACGAAGATAGTGATCGGTCATTAACTGATGGTCTGATTGTCATGGAATTTCACATGTAATGTTTTTAAAGGCGAAATAGAAAAATACACTATGTGACATCTCAAAAATTGCTAGCTGGGTCGTCTGCCGTCGAAGGACTTTAAGCTTTATTCCATATGCATAATTGAAAATTATAACATCATGAATGTACTGTTGAAGAATTGAATAGGATTCGAATAGATATATTAGAAGAAATGTCAAAGTTCCTTGGGCAACGCCGGGTATTACTGCTAGTATTAAATATAATACAGTTATCCTAAACACATGTTTTAAAATAAATGTTCAGTTGATGTTCAATAAATGATTTTCAATGGTAACTTATTTTATAATGCATACAGATACAAAGTAGAGCGGACCTCTTAATAAAACTTGGATTTAAGGTAAATTCAATTTATAAATACGTGATTTAGTTTACACATTTCAAGAATGCCAGGCAATAAGAACCAGAATAAATTACAATTTAAATTTTCTAATTTCGATGCGAGGATGGAGGAATAGGAATATTACATACAGCGGTTCGAAATAGAACTTGCAATCGTCCATCTCTTACACCCCAATTCTGAAAACACCAGAAAAAATTTACTTTTATCTCAAATTGGAGGGAATTCTTTCAAGATCGTTGTTGACCGCGACCCGTCAGTAGTGTGACATATGATGAGTTGAAGTCTGCATTGTTAGCTTATTACGGCCGACATGAACATAATCCTCCCGACAACTATGACAATTTTATGGTACTTCTAAATTTAGCCGCTTCCCATTCAACTCCGTTTTCTTTTAGTCACCCTAAGTCTCACAGCAAGAATCACTTTCGATCTCCTAAAATTTGGTGGGATGGAGAATGTAGAGTTGCATGCGACGAAAATAAGAAGATCTATTCAACTTACAGGAAAAGCCCGTCTTTTGGTCATTACATACAAGTTATAAATCATATGTTGTCCCAGTGGTGACGTCATAACAGGCCGAATAGTTGATATAAATAAGAATTATCTTAAAGCAATAAAACAAATCAGATAGCATCAATTAGCAAAATAATACGAGGGATTTTTTCATACTAAAATAAAATATTATAACCTGATTCTAAAAACAAAAATATATGTGATTTGACCATTACAGGACTCTTATACCAACCACGGTTACTGATCACTCTCTCTCTCTCTCTCCCTGTCTCATCTTAATATTATTTCATACTGGCATTACTGGGTATATGAAAGTAAGGAGTTGTAACATAAACAAGTAATGGAAAATGAGAAATAAGGTAACAACTTTCACAACTTAAGAAGAATTAGAGAGAATATTCTCTCCATTTGGTAAATAAATATGGGATTTTATTATTATGAGTTGTCTGTACTGACTTGCGTGGCTGGATCAAAACAACTAATAAGTGCAGCGTATTTAATTCAGGTAAACATTTAAACTGTTTTGACTGAAGGGAATTAATTTGATATTTGCACATTTTACAGCCAGACTTTGAAATACCAACGGTTACAGATCACACAGATTTACACAAAAAAGATAAGGAGACTGAAATATCTAAGATGTGCGCAGTAGAAGAAGACATCAAACTAGGTAACAGGATATCTATCTGTATTTTAGTGTTTAAAATTTGTGTTGTAGTTTAGAAGCAGAGGAGCATCATCACCTAGAACTTGTGTTCTGTATGTAGTATAGGAGGAGTTATATGATTGTTCAGGAATTCGATGTTGAGTTTAGAAGCAGCGGAGCATCATCACCTAGAACTTGTGTTCTGTATGTAGTATAGGAGGAGTTATATGATTGTTCAGGAATTCGATGTTGAGTTTAGAAGCAGCGGAGCATCATCACCTAGAACTTGTATTCTGTATGTAGTATAGGAGAAGTTATATGATTGTTCAGGAATTCGATGTTGAGTTTAGAAGCAGCGGAGCATCATCTGAACTTGTGTTCTTATGTAGTATAGGAGAAGTTATATGATTGTTCAGGAATTCGATGTTGAGTTTAGAAGCAGCGGAGCATCATCACCTAGAACTTGTATTCTGTATGTAGTATAGGAGAAGTTATATGATTGTTCAGGAATTCGATGATGAGTTTAGAAACAGCGGAGCATCACCTGAACTTGTGTTCTGTATAAGTATAGGAGAAGTTATATGATTGTTCAGGAATTCGATGTTGAGTTTAGAAGCAGCGGAGCATCACCTGAACTCGTGTTCTGTACGTTGTAAGGAGAAGTTATATGATTGTTCAGGCATTCGATGTTGAGTTTAGAAGCAGCGGCGCATCACTTGAAGTTGTGTTATTTATGTAGTAAGGAGAAGTTATATGATTGTTCAGGAATTCGATGTTGAGTTTAGAAGCAGCGGAGCATCACCTGAACTTGTGTTCTGTATGAGTATAGGAGAAGTTATATGATTGTTCAGGAATTCGATGTTGAGTTTAGAAGCAGCGGAGCATCACCTGAACTCGTGTTCTTTACTTAGTAAGGAGAAGTTATATGATTGTTCAGGCATTCGATGTTGAGCTTAGAAGCAGCGGCGCATCACCTGAACTTGTGTTCTGTACGTTGTAAGGAGAAGTTATATGATTGTTCAGGCATTCGATGTTGAGTTTAGAAGCAGCGGCGCATCACCTGAACTTATGTTCTGTACGTTGTAAGGAGAAGTTATATGATTGTTCAGGCATTCGATGTTGAGTTTAGAAGCAGCGGCGCATCACTTGAAGTTGTGTTCTTTATGTAGTAAGGAGAAGTTATATGATTGTTCAGGAATTCGATGTTGAGTTCACCGAATAAAAAGCATACATCGACATGGAATTTTATATCTATATCCAGAACACTTCATGAGGACAATACCTAATGATTTCCAAAGTAATCGACCTAAAGGATGGTTGGGATTAGGGAGGGTGATAGCTTAAATCAAACTCTAATAACAACTGATGTAAGTAATGATTCAGTCAGGGCACTGTTCTCTAGACACAGGGGTTCCAAGGTTGGTCTGGATGGCCACGTTCATATGCAGATCTTCCTTCAGAAGTCTCCCCAGTATATACCCTATAAACCTCCATGTGCTGATATGTGTGGAGTGGTCCCGCGGTGCCTCTTGCTGTCTCCCGCCCTGCCTGGTGGCATCGTCAGGGCTCTGTTCTCTAGACACAGGGGTTATAAGGTTGGTCTGAATGGCCACCTCCATATGCGGCTCTTCCTTCAGCAGTCTCCCCAGTATATACCCTATAAACCTCTATGTGCTGTATATGTGTGGAGTGGTCCGGCGGTGCCTCTTGCTGTCCCCCGGCCGTGCTGATGGCATCGTCAGGGCACTGTTCTCTAGACACAGGGGTTCCAAGGGTCTGGATGGCCACCTCCATATGCAGATCTTCCTTCAGAAGTCTCCCGAGTATATACCCTATAAACCTCTATGTGCTGTATATGTGTGGAGTGGCCCGGGGGTGCTTCATGCTGTCCCCCGGCCTGGCTGGTGGCATCGTCAGGGCACTGTTCTCTAGACACAGGGGTTCCAAGGTTGGTCTGGATGGCCACGTTCATATGCAGATCTTCCTTCAGAAGTCTCCCCAGTATATACCCTATCAGCCTCTATATATATATATATGTGTGTGGAGTGGTCCGGCGGTGCCTCCTGATGTCCCTCGGCCTGACTGGGACCTTTTGTTCGTGCCTTTCAGGTTCTGGATTTGTAGAAGGAACGGGAAATATGGGAGACAATTCTATTATAGTCACGAGTCCGCTAATAGGAAGGTCGAATTCGGGTGATGAGGATGCGATCAAAAATAAAGACGATAATCCGTTTACTCCGAGTCAATTTGAGCAGATGATGGATCGTATGCAAACGATTTACGTACAATCCCAATCAGAAAATAAAAAATAATTTGAACAATTAAGTAGTAAGATAGAAAATAATAAAAAAGAAATTAGCGAGTCGGTTGAACAAAGGTTTGCGTTTTTCGAAATACAAATAAACGAAAAAAATCTGTATGAATTAAAAAAACAAAATGAAAAGAGTCTTGCCGAACTTAAACAACAAAATAATAACACGAATGAAAATATAGTGGAGAAGGAAACGGACGTTAAAAATGTTCAGAATAATTATAAAAATAAAAGTGAAAATAAATTAATAACAGGTGAGAGTATTGTGAAAAGACATAATAATAATAACAATAAATTTAAGAATGCGAAAATATTGTATATGAGTCAAAGACAGGAACAAAAATATAGAAAAATAATTATAAATAATATTCACAAATTTAGGAGAATAGACAATAAAAAAATTAATTACAAATTAGAAAGAAAAAAATTAAAGAAAACTAATAAAAGAAAAGCTAAAGTAATGTTGCAACCAAATTCTAGGAGAATTAGATATCGGAAAATAAATTGGTACAAATATGAAAATAAACAAAGTAAGCACTTTAAAATCCCACAACTAATAAATTTAAGTAAAAAGATCCCTAAATTAAAGAAAATTAAAAATCACAAGAAATTAAAAAAAAAAAAGTTTCCTTCAGATAAACCGATGGATTATTTTTGATAACAAGGAACTCGAAATTGGATTTTTGTAATGGATTTATGGATATGGTTTGTGGATAGAATTTTGTTGTATTTCGTGTAAAATCTAAATAAAATAAAATAAATGTTAAATAAACAGAAGCACTTTATGTAAAAAATAATAGGCTAAAAAACAAAAATAATAAAAAATAAATAAATAAAATCTTTGCTAAATTCATGTCGATATACGAAGGGCCGTATGAGATTTTAAATGTTATGACAATGGGTCATATTTGGTAGGCAACATAAATAATAACAAAGTAAAAGGGACCTACAACATAAGTGATATGAGGACTGTAGATTAGACCACTTAGTAATTAGAGAATCAGGGGTACTTGGTGGCCAGTACAAAATGATGTTTCTTGTATGACTTAATGCTTGTTGTAATGAAAAATTAATAGTAATTGAGAATAAAACAAAATAAAAATTAAAAGTAATTGAAAAAAAAATACCTTAGGAGAGAAATCCGAATTTATGGGTTGTTCACGAAATTATATCACTAAAGCAGAATACATATATGTAAGTAAGGTAGATTTAGTAGAGACGAAATGCAACTAACGGGATTCTTGTGTACACATTTCAAAGAGGATTATATCAGGCTGAGCAATATAAACAATAGAAACAGTCCTGACCTAGTGACCCATGTTAGCTAAAAAGGAACATAAACTTGATTGTCAGGCACAAATTTTGCATTTATATAATATACATTTATAAAAAAAACATATATGGGGAAGAAATGTTCATTATGTTATGTAAAAAAACAACAATAGATAGTTATCTGTTTAAAGGGACGTGGTGTGTCCAAGAGGATTAGAGGCCAGTCATACAGAATTAGAGAAGCACTGCTGACCCATATTACCATATGTGACCTGGGAAGATAGCGGAAATGATGAGATAGATTATGTGTCGGTAAGGCAGCATGAGAGGTTGGGACCTGACTAAAAAGTATAGCAGTGGAGAGGGGGAAACCAGGCATTTAAACTGCGGTCATCGAGCTTTCGTATCTATTTGTTTTGTTAAGGACATATAACATTATGTGACTTGTCTGTCTTTGCTATTGCAATTTTTCTTTGATCAAGTATGACCTCTAATATGTTCAAATCATGAGAGACCTTGCTCCATGTGTATGTGTGTATCGGCTTGTCTGGGTCATATAAGCCTCGCTTGATCATATGTTTTTTTTCTTAATTTATGAAATTGAATTTTTTTTTTTTTTTTTTATGCATGTTCTTACATTTTATTGTTATATAGAAATTGTGAAAAAGGAAAAAAAAAATGTATTAGCTATGGATTATTTATTAGGAAATATGTGATATTGTTAAAAAAAAAAAGGAAAAAAAAAAAATTGTATAAAATATTAATTAAATTATAAATTAATATGGAGCGCAATAAACATGAGATGGTAACCACATCTATGTTGACGAGTCGAACTGATAAAACTGATAAACAAATAAGACAGCTGTCTAGAGTCTTTGATGATGTCACTGAGAGTTATAAACATGTATCTAATGTAAATAGTTATTGTATGTATTTCTTTTTATGATGTATGCTATTTTATTGTATTTATGGTGGTTGTGTTATATTATGAGAGATAACAATTATCATGTAGGTCGGAGATTAATTAATATGCGTAAAGTGGATGGTGTTCTGTCAAAGAAAAAAAAAAATAATAATAATTAATGATATTTAAAAAAAAAAAAAGTTTAGTGCCTTCTTCACTCTGAACAAAAAATTGACATTTTAATTTTTATGATAAAAAAAAACAAAATTATTTATATAAATTATATTATATTCAAAGATGGGTGTTGTGATTTTTATGGTAAATTTTATATAGAGGTTTATATGAGCCTAAGCTAGTTAGTGATATATTTTGCATGTGTTAATGGATGTGGGGTGTTTTGAAAAAAAAAAAATAATAATAATAATAAAAAAAAAATACAAAAAAAAAATAGATAATTATAGGTTTAAAGGGTTTATTATTGTTATTAAACCGTGGTTGTCAACAAGGAGGTTAGAATATACTACGTACTGGAGAGGCCCTCGCACTAGGTTTTAATACAGTGGGGTGCGGCAGTTGCCCCTTCGCACCACTGGGTATGCAACTCGCAATGTTAGTCCCACTCGTACCATACCAGTTGGCTTAGTTTTGTAGGGTTTTTCTTTTTATATACAGGGTGTCCCAGCATGGAGGTAAAAAACTTTGAGGTCTTAAAGGAAATTTAATTTTGAACAAAAAATTTCCTATAAACATAGGTCCGATTTCGAACCGTTTCAGAAATATTCAACATCTTCTAATTTTTGTACTTAGCACTGTTTTTATGGCATAAAATCTCTTATTCCTCCTTAAGTATAAGAGCTAACACAAAGTTAATTATACCATCATAAAGAGCGGTAAATTACCTTTAAAATAAGTTCACTTTATCAGAAAATTGGTTCAGACATCCATCACATAAGGTATTTCATTCTATACACAATAGAGCTCGTGAAACTGGATTTCTAGCTCCTCGGCCGTCAGAGGCTCTTAGAGTAGGTACCTACCTAAAAAAGAACGAGGCCATATTTTACAGCATTTCGAAAATAATCCTCGAACGAGTCTACAAAGGGCTGCCAATGAACTCAAAGAATCGAAATCGACCGTTCAAAGATTATTAAGTAAAAACAGTTTTCACGCATTTGTAATTTACCGCTCTTTATGATGGTATAATTAACTTTGTGTTAGCTCTTATACTTAAGAAGGAATAAGAGATTTTATGCAAAAAAACAGTGCTAAGTACAAAAATTGGAAGATGTTGAATATTTCTGAAACGGTTCCAAATCGGACCTATGTTTATAGTCAATTTTTTGTTCAAAATTAAATTTCCTTTAAGACCTCAAAGTTTATTACCTCCATGCTGGGACACCCTGTATATTAAAAAACGCTTTTTTAAATATTTGTTTTATTACATAGTTAAGTAATAATAAAATTAAACATTTTAATATTATAATAAAATTATATGAATACATTTTTATAAGTACAGTAGGTAGGTAGCATTTCACATCAAAATTACAAAAGACATTAACATATTTTCCATTTAGGTTACTTAATGGTTCCTTAAAATCTTAATTTGAATCTCAATATAGATAGATATTCATGCACTTAGGGAGTAAAGTAATTAATTATTCCCGAGGTGCATGAATATATTATACAGTAGAATCCCGATAATTCGTATGGTCAAGGGACTGAAGGTTTGGTACCAATTATCGGGAGTACAAAATATAAAAAATCAAAAAACATATTAATGCAAATATGTATGTTGTAGTGTAATGGATTTGCGACTAGGTCAAATGTATTGTAGAATGTATTTTTAAATGTAATGTAGTCAATAGTTGCATAGGCCAAATGTGTTATAATTTCAAATTTGTAAAGTCAGTAATGCATAAAAACAGTAATGGCGAAAGAAACCCTTAATTCTATAGGCGGGCTAGGGAGACCCGGATCAGGTAGAAGGAGCTTATCCCATTTTGCCTCCGTCAAGAAAGAAGCTGACAAGATGCAATAAAAGAAGGCACCAACAGTCACCTGGAGGAATATTTATATAGCCTTTTACAACCCGGATTTTACAATCTGGCTACAGTCAGGTACCAGATTGGAGCTCCAAGCCCGTTGTTAGTGGCCCATAAAGCAATCTGGAATGTCCAAATTAAAGTGGACAGAGGTCAAATTGATTGCCTCCCAGGCAAACAATTTGCTTTCCGAAATGGCCGAGGAGAAGAAAGAAGGAGAAGTAGTGGGGGAAGATGGCAGTCCGAGTTCCAAGTGAGGGCTCAAGTTCATTCAGTTACAGTCGAGATCCACCAGTGTCAGTTACAGTTGAGGTCGAGAGGTGGAAGTGGACACTTCACTTTCCTGGATCAGTGGAAGGCTAGATCCAAGAGTGAGTCGAGATTCATGAGTCGAGATCCAACAGTAGAAGAGGGCAGTTCTAGTGGAAGTCCAGAGCTTGAGGAAGAGTCCAGGAGTCTTTGGGGAGTCTTCAAGAGCCCTCCATTGATGTTCCGTTGAGAGAAGCCCCGAGAGTCGACAGGAAGTTTAGCCCGACTTCAATTTGAGTTCCCCTTTCATCTTGAGGGAGCAACCTGTCTCCATGCAGTAATATCCAGCCAGCCCCAACATCCAAACGACGTTATTCTCCATATAAGGTTCAATTTTATATTATGTTTTTAATTTTAAGTCAATTTTTATTTTGTAAATATAATTTTCTTTAAATGAATTTCTAAATTTTAGTTGTTTGTTCCTATGCTCTATCCCAGGTCAGTTATGATTTAACAATTTGGTTTTTCAAAACTCTTTTCGCTGATGAATCCTTTCGCCTTTGGTTATAGAAATCCAATTCGTATATTAATATCAGTAAATTTAAATGATCGTCTATTACCTAAGCGATCTGGCATCCTATGGACATTTTAAATTAGTAAAGACACAGCAGTTTTATAGAAAATCTCCGCAATTTCGATTAAAGTAAATTCAAATACCACATTTTTA
The DNA here is from genome assembly GCA_963662175.1 of Aradus depressus. Classification (NCBI taxonomy): domain Eukaryota; kingdom Metazoa; phylum Arthropoda; class Insecta; order Hemiptera; family Aradidae; genus Aradus; species Aradus depressus. The sequence continues at coordinate 11,189,133 of OY759220.1, read as the reverse complement.
TTAAAAACGCGACGCGCAACCACCTAAATATTACAATGTATTAAGAAGTATGTACAATGTGGTAAGAATAACAACTATACAATAAACACTGCTTTATACTAAACTATACAATAAACACTGCTTTATACTAAACTATACAATAAACACTGCTTTATACTAAACTAGACAATAAACACTGCTTTATACTAAACTATACAATAAACAATACATGCAATAAAAAATATGTACATATGTTCTAGATTAAATAAACACCAATCAAACATTTGTTAGAAAAAATTATAGAAAAGATCAATAAAATAGCTAAAACTTCCCCCCTCTCCTCTCCTCATTTCCTTTCAGTGAAAAGAGTACGAATTACATAATATTATGATAATATGAGATTTCATAGAAAACTTGCCTCTCTCACTCGCTCTCCCCTTTGGTTCTGTAGGAATCAGGTGATTTCCTAGAAAACATTTATCTCGCACTCATTCTGCTCTCTCGTCTCCCACTGTCCTCTCTCCCCCTCTTAATAACAGTACGAATTAACGAGGTTTTTAAGCTGTAAATACGAATTATAAGACGTTTTAAGTGACCTCGAGCATAAAAATAATACGAATTACCGAGGGGTCCGAAATGCATTGTTTTTATACCACTTATCGGGATTTTCTCTGCGGACCGGCAAATTTGTACGAATTAGCCGGAAATACGAATAATCAGGATACGGAATATCGGGATTCCACTGTACTGTGCAGAAAGATACAAGCTAACAAACTTGAAATTCTTGAAATGGTCTGAGCATAAAAAGCTGTATTGGTTTGGCAACCAGTCTTGTCTCCTAACGGCTCGAGTCCAAACATCTTTTCTTTCATCTTTGGGAAATCTAAAACATAATATTGGCTTAATTAAAATTATGTTTTTTTATGTGGATATTAGCTAGGTATCTAAATATATTGTTAAAATGTGAAACTTACCGAAAAAAACTTAGTTTTTTATCCCGTTTTGTAGCAGTCTTATTAGTACACCCATAAGCAACACAATGAACCATTTTTTAATTAATTCTATTGATTTAATTATTTTATAAAGAAAAACAACAACTATATTGTCACAAATAACTATAAAAGAAATTGTTATTCTTTATATGATAAAAAAAAAAATGTTTATCAAAATGGCAGCACTGAGGATTCAGGAAGGGTGGGGGAAAAAGTGGGAGTATAAAATGTGGTTTCCATGGTTACATGTAGTTCTTTTATTTATACAAAAAAAAAAAAAAAAGAAGAATATCCTCTTATTCCATCAACCTAAATTTTTTATTCAAAGAATTCACACCCGATATGGTGCATTTGATAAATTAAAGGAATAATTTACGTTAAAATAACGAAGAATTATTACAATATATGTGTGGAGTGTTCCGGCGGTGCCTCTTCCTGTCCTCCAGCCTGACTGGTGGCATCGTCAGGACACTGTTCTCTAGACACAGAGGTTCCAAGGGTCTGGTTGGCCACCTCCACATACAGATCTTCCTTTTGAAATCTCCTCAGTATATACTCTATCAGCCTCTATATATATGTGTGGAGTGTTCTGGCGGTGCCTCTTCCTGTCCCCCGGCCTGCCTGGTGGCATCGTCAGGGCACTGTTCTCTAGACACAGAGGTTCCAAGGGTCTGGTTGGCCACCTCCACATACAGATCTTCCTTTTGAAATCTCCTCAGTATATACTCTATCAGCCATTATGTATATGTGTGGAGTGTTCCGGCGGTGCCTCTTCCTGTCCTCCAGCCTGACTGGTGGCATCGTCAGGGCACTGTTCTCTAGACACAGGGGTTCCAAGGGTCTGGTTGGCCACCTCCACATACAGATCTTCCTTTTGAAATCTCCTCAGTATATACTCTATCAGCCTCTATATATATGTGTGGAGTGTTCTGGCGGTGCCTCTTCCTGTCCCCCGGCCTGCCTGGTGGCATCGTCAGGGCACTGTTCTCTAGACACAGAGGTTCCAAGGGTCTGGTTGGCCACCTCCACATACAGATCTTCCTTTTGAAATCTCCTCAGTATATACTCTATCAGCCATTATGTATATGTGTGGAGTGTTCCGGCGGTGCCTCTTCCTGTCCTCCAGCCTGACTGGTGGCATCGTCAGGGCACTGTTCTCTAGACACAGGGGTTCCAAGGGTCTGGTTGGCCACCTCCACATACAGATCTTCCTTTTGAAGTCTCCTCAGTATATACCCTATCAGCCTCTATATATATATGTGTGGAGTGTTCCGGCGGTGCCTCTTGCTGTCCTCCGGCCTGCCTGGTAGCATCGTCAGGACACTGTTCTCTAGACACAGGGGTTCCAAGGGTCTGGTTGGCCACCTCCACATACAGATCTTCCTTTTGAAGTCTCCTCAGTATATACTCCATCAGCCATTATGTATATGTGTGGACTGTTCCGGCGGTGCCTCTTCCTGTCCCCCGGCCTGCCTGGTAGCATCGTCAGGACACTGTTCTCTAGACACAGGGGTTCCAAGGGTCTGGTTGGCCACCTCCACATACAGATCTTCCTTTTGAAATCTCCTCAGTATATACTCTATCAGCCATTATGTATATGTGTGGAGTGTTCCGGCGGTGCCTCTTCCTGTCCTCCAGCCTGACTGGTGGCATCGTCAGGACACTGTTCCCTAGACACAGGGGTTCCAAGGGTCTGGTTGGCCACCTCCACATACAGATCTTCCTTTTGAAGTCTCCTCAGTATATACTCTATCAGCCATTATGTATATGTGTGGAGTGTTCCGGTGGTGCCTCTTCCTGTCCTCCGGCCTGCCTGGTAGCATCGTCAGGACACTGTTCTCTAGACACAGGGGTTCCAAGGGTCTGGTTGGCCACCTCCACATACAGATCTTCCTTTTGAAGTTTCCTCAGTATATACCCTATCAGCCTCTATATATATGTGTGGAGTGTTCCGGCGGTGCCTCTTCCTGTCCTCCGGCCTGACTGGTGGCATCGTCAGGGCACTGTTCTCTAAACACAGGGGTTCCAAGGGTCTGGTTGGCCACCTCCACATACAGATCTTCCTTTTGAAGTCTCCTCAGTATATACTCTATCAGCCATTATGTATATGTGTGGAGTGTTCCGGCGGTGCCTCTTGCTGTCCCCCGCCCTGCCTGGTAGCATCGTCAGGACACTGTTCTCTAGACACAGGGGTTCCAAGGGTCTGGATGGCCACCTCCACATACAGATCTTCCTTTTGAAGTCTCCCCAGTATATACCCTATCAGCCTCTATATATATGTGTGTGGAGTGTTCCGGCGGTGCCTCTTCCTGTCCCTCGGCCTGACTGGGACCTTTTGTTCGTGCCCTTCAGGTTCATCCTCTCGCCCATCTCTCGGCTCCCCTCCCATTTAACTTTCCTGTAGTCGGAATTGTATGAGACCGCTCTGGTCGTAGGCGATATGATCTCGTACCTATTGCTCGGGCATGAATCACAATAACTTAATAATATGATAATCACAATTTTTCACTTTATTTTTTCTTTAGTTCAATTCTTATTTTTATTTATCATTATTTTATTTTCCAGAAACCGTTCTTGAGCTTGTCAACAAAGATGTCTCTCCACAAAATGTAAATGAAGCGGTATGAGAATCTCTATAAAGAGATACAAGATACAATGGTGTATTTACGATATATGTTCGAAGAGACGAAATAATTACTTATAGAGTTTTATTTTCCTTGCAGTGTGTATTTGAGTGCGTCATGGATAGATCTGGTTATGTAAGTTACACACGCTGTTTATTTCAGTAACTTTTCTACAGTATTCAAGTTTTCCCATATTTCATTTGTACAGAGTGTCCCAACTAAAATGATCACTAGAGAACTTCCCAGAAAGTTTCTACTATTTTTTTGAAACGTTTATGACAATCAGTTGAACACTGCTCGAATCCCACACTTTAGTGTACAATTCAACAATTCATCGAACGAGGATTTCCAATTTCGATGAATGATACTGAAAGAAAAGAGGTATTAGCTATGTAACCTTCCAGGTGGCTATCAATATTGGGTTATGTTACCTTTCCATTGTCCTATACGGCCGATGTTCATGAATAATAGAAATGAGGTATTAGCTAAGTAACCTTCCAGATGGCTATCAATATTGGGTTATGTTACCTTTCCATTGTCCTATACGGCCGATGTTCGTGATACATGAATGAAAGAAATGATATGGTTTTTGTGCAATCACGTTGCTTATCTTATTTCTTCTCCAAACACTGGATATTTTCTTCACTATATTATACATGCTATCAAATGAACGATAATTACGAAGTTAGCATTGAGACCGGCATTTACTCATGCTAGACCTAATATCCATCGCAGCCTTGAGTGAACTATAATAGCTTATAACATTACAGTAACAACAGGCGCTCCAACTAAGTCTTAGGGCTGATGGCATCGAGAGCGGCATTTACTCATGTTAGACTTAATATCCATCGCAGCCTTGAGTGAACTATAATAGCTTATAACATTACAGTAACAACAGGCGCTCCAACTAGGTCTTAGGGCTGATGGCATCGAGAGCGGCATTTACTCATGTTAGACTTAATATCCATCGCAGCCTTGAGTGAACTATAATAGCTTATAACATTACAGTAACAACAGGCGCTCCAACTAGGTCTTAGGGCTGATGGCATCGAGACCAGCATTTACTCATGCTAGACTTAATATCCATCGCAGCCTTGAGTGAACTATAATAGCTTATAACATTACAGTAACAACAGGCGCTCCAACTAGGTCTTAGGCAGATGGCATTGAGGGCGGCATTTACTCATGTTACACTTAACATCCATAGCAGCCTTGAGTGAACTATAATAACTTATAACATTACAGTAACAACAGGCGCTCCAACTAGGTCTTAGGCAGATGGCATTGAGAGCGGCATTTACTCATGTTAGACTTAACATCCATCGCAGCCTTGAGTAAACTATAGTGGCTTATAACATTACAGTATCAACAGGCGCTCCAACTAGGTCTTGGGTCAGATGGCATTGAGAGCGGCATTTACTCATGTTACACTTAACATCCATCGCAGCCTTGAGTGAACAATAATAGCTTATAGCATTACAATAACAACAGGCACTCCAACTAGGTCTTAGGGTAGATGGCATTGAGAGCGGCATTTACTCATGTTAGACTTAACATCCATTCCAGCCTTGAGTGAACTCTAATGGCTTATAGCATTACAGTAACAACAGGCAGTCCAACTAGGTCTTGGGGCAGATAGCATTGAGAGTGGCATTTACTCATGTTAGACTTAACATCCATCGCAGCCTTGAGAGAACTATAGTGGCTTGCAGCATTACAGTAACAACAGGCGTTCCAACTAGGTCTTAGGGCAGATGACATTGAGAGTGTGTTTGATCAATGTTTGTGATCAACTGTAGGGAATGTGCGTGCGTCAGTATGTGCGCTTTTCAAGATGTCAACTATCCGTTTTTACATAATTTTGTATGTCTGTCTCAGCATCTTTTTATCAGATTTCTGTCTATACCTTCGGTACTCACTCCGCTTCTCAATCTGTCTTCTATGTAAGGCCGAAAAAGCCAAAAATATAAACCCACTTTTTTATTGTATCATCTCAGTTGATACAATGGTGTCTATTTTCAAGATCATTTCTGTCTCATCTGTTTAGGGGCTGAAGGATATGGGGGCAGAGCCACTGAATAATAATTATCTTAAGTACGTATTCATTCTTAAGTAACTTATGTTTCTTTTTTTTTTAGGGTTTATCAGAAGAGAATAAGGAATTTGCGTGGGACAGTTTTTCTATTTCTTCAATTTCCGGTATCTCCAAGGATGCATTCATGGCTTGTAGAGAAAGTAAGTTCCCCCCACCTATATTACATTCCAGTTACTATGTAGTTTGGTGAGAAAACTGTCCTCCCCTCTCTATTCTATCTCTAATTCATATCATAGGCTCCACTAGTTTCCCCTCACCTATACTACATTCTAGTTACTATGGGGGCGTTCAAGTATTACGTAACGCAATTAGGGGGTGAGGGGGGTCTTGTAAAACGTTACGATGCGTTACAGGTGCGGGAGGGGGGAAACTAGGGAATAATTTAAAAATAAATAAATACATTTTTGACTAAAATGTTTTATTTCAGTTAGGTTTCCGTTTCTAATTGCGTTGCCAAAGGTTAAAATAAACATGTTATTTTATTTTAAGTGTTTATTAGTTTAAAAAAAGTTAAGGAATGCATGGGAAGAACAATGGTGGATGAAGCCAAAAATGTATGTAAGGACAGGGCCAAGTCAGGAAAACGGTGTAATTAAATGTAAGATTAGTAGTAAAAGTTTATTAGGACAAATTTGAGCCCATTTTAACATATTTTTAACTTAAGCAAATGTTTATTACATTATGTGTGATTGTTTATTAAATAACAATATGAATAAAATAAAATAAACTGGGTCCAAATGTATTCTTTAAAATATATATTTTATATATTAATGTATATAGTGGAAATATATAAGTAAGTAACTAAAGGGGCTGAGGGGATCAGGTATCAAGGTATAGGAAAAGGGGTCCTTTTAACCTTCGTCAAATACCTACCAGGATATGAATATAACAGAAATGACAGTAAAAGGATTGAATATACCTGGGTTAGAGTCCAAGTCCTTTGTCGAAGACATATAAATTTGTCTTGAGTGTCCATCAGAAAGATTTGAAAATGTACAAGGAAGTACCTGGCTGTTGGGAAATGAAAACGTTTCCCCTTGAAGTCTGCTCCCGGATCTCCCCCAGGCAGTATCGCAAAGTGGTGGGGAAAGAATCGAGATCTTCGGGTGGAAGGGAGTTTGAAGACAGTTCAAGTTAAGTCAGTCTTCAGGAGCCATCGGTGCAGTTCAGTTGGGAGAGGCTCGGAGGAGTCTCCAGTCCGGTCAGGGCAGTTCAAGTTTAGAGTCAGTGGAGTTCAGTTGAGAGAAGCCCCGCAGTCAAGTCAAGTCAGTCATGCAGTGAGTTGAGAGAAGTCTTCAGAGACTGCCAGAGTTCAGAGAATCCCTAGTCAGCACACGGCAGTATCCATACAGCACCCAAGCCAGCCCCCAGCATCCAAACAACGTTATTCTCGAGGTTGTATATTATGTATTTTAATTTTAAGCCATTTTTTTCTGTAAATATATTCTTTTAAATATGAGTTTCTAAATTTCAGTAGTTTGTTTCCTATGCTCAAACATAGTCAGTAATGATTTGACAATTTCGTTTTCCAAACTTTCTTCGCTGAACGTACCTTCGCCTTTGGTTTATAGAAATCCAATTTATATATTCAAATCAGTAAATTTAAGTATCGTTCTATTAAATAGGCGATCTGGCATCCCACAAATATTTTAGTTCAGTGGAATCAGTTGTACAATTTTGAGAAAATCTCTGCGTCTTTGATTTAAAGTAAAGTAAAGAAAAATTATACAATTTTAATTAAAAACGCGACAACAAGTTATCTATTATTACAATGTATTGTGAGTTAGAAATCTCTTGTTTTATTTTTTAATACCGCAAACGCGATTAAAACAATAACAAAGGTATTTTAGCGACTTTCCGGTACTTTGCGCAACATAATTGTGACTTTTAGGTAAGAATGGTCACTTGGGTGTTACGTAACGTTTAGGGAGGGGGAGGGGGGTACAGAAAAACGTTACGGCGCGTTACATGGGGGGGAGGGAGGGTCAAAAATGGCGTTACATAATACTTGAACGCCCCCTGTGTACTTAGGTCAGAAAATGGTCCTCCCCTCTCTACAATATTCTCAGGTCACTTAAATTAGTTTTACCTTGTTTTTATTTTTTTGCCCTGAAGTTCAATGGAATCTCCTACTCACGAAGAACCGCTGTAACGAAGCTGTGAAATTTTTCAATTGTGTAACTCCGGATAATGAGGTATGAATTAAAATAAGTTTATACATTAGGATCACTAGGTACTTCATGTAGTTGCTGATATAATTAAGTTGCAGCAAAATACTTCTTAAACAACGCTGTTTAGAATTTCCCACGTTTTAACTTGATTAGACACCATAGAGGCTTTGTAAGAAAGCCCCTCGTTATTGATACCTATAAATATTAAATTGAAATAAGATGAAGGCGAACTTGTCTTACAAAACCCTCTAACGTCTGTGTATTGAGCATACTTAAACTGTAATATTCCAGAAGTATATCAAGGGCCAAAACTCAGATCCTGTTTTTTTTTGTTTTTTTTTTCTTATTACGCATCGGCTGCTGTGGCCATTAGCGTTTCCAGAATAGGATTAGCGGTAACGATGGAAAGGTATGGTGAGAAGTGACATGCCAGTCTAGACTTGGGGCCAAGGATGATGATGCAAAGCTAAGGTCGATAGCGCTGAAGGCACCGGATCTAGCGATAAAGTGAGTTTTGCTGCCGCTATTCAACAGTATCCACTTCTTATTATTGACAATCTCCTCCAGTAGTGTACCTTTGGGGTTGGTTGTTTCAGAACCCCACCAGGTGTTGTGACAATTAAAATCACCTGTGACAATCACCGGAGTTGGCAGTTGATTTAACAGATCGTCTAGTTGCTTTTCAGTCCACGACATATCTGGAAGATATACGTTACAGATGGTTACATTCATAGGCACTTTGATTTGGACGGCAACTGCCTGGATATTACTGTTTAAGTTAACTGGGGTGGCAGGGATGTTACTTTTGAGAAGTAACAGGACGCCCCCGTGACCTCTCCCTCCTAAGCCTGGGTCGACTTCTTTGCTAAAACACGTGAATCCTTTCAGTCTGAACGAGTGATCTGTTCTAAGATGTGTTTCCTGAATTGAAACACAAAATGGGTCGTGACTTCCAACTAGATACTTCAGCTCGTCAAGATTGTTGAACAAACCTCTTATGTTCCATTGCAATATACATTCGGATTTATTTTTTGGGGTTGACATAATTATGACTTAGGATTTTCGTTTTCCTGTCGTCTTGCTCTGTTTTCTACCTTTCTTCTTAACTTTGCCTTTTACCACCTTTTCTTTTTTATCGGGTGGGTTCTTGTCTTTCTCTTCGATTGTACTGTCCGTGTGCTGTGCGGATAGGCTCCAGTCTATCTCAGTTGGTTGAGTTAGGTTAGGAGAGTTGGATTTACTATCCAGACTCCTTTGAGGCAGATCAGGATCAAGCAAAGCAGGGGTGGCTCTGTCATCTGCCGTGCTGTTCCCATGCCTCATAAGAGCTTGAGGAATTTGGTTTTTGTCCCGGATACCCAATGAAGTAGTCTCCTCCTTCAGAGGGATTGGTTCCCCTCCCAGAGGGAGGTTGGTACGATCACTAGGCCCGGGAAGCATAGCGATCGGTAAGGGTTGGGTTGTTTCTATTTCTTTCACTTGGCTATTTTTTATACTTCGAAAGATTCCGAAAGAAAACAATTCAGTTTGTGTAGCTGATTCACAGCACACCTTTCTACTTGGCTTATTTGCTTTTGCTGCATATGAGACTGCTGCGGTAACATAAGCGTCGCTATTAACGATACTTCTAGCTTCTATATAAGAGAGGCTTTGCGTTGTTTTAATCTTTTGTATCTCTTTCTCAACGAGAAAAATAGGGCATTTAGGCCAACGAGAATTATGCTCTCCATTGCAGTTGACGCAGTGAGGAGGAAGGTCACATTCTGAACCTTCATGCACGGCCCTACCACATATGCAAAGTGCGATCTTGCTTCTACATCTCCTCAGCGTGTGCCCAAACCGATGGCAGTTAAAACATCTCATAGGAGCGGGGATGTACGGCCGCACCCTGAGTTTGTAGAACGCAGCATTTATACATTCAGGAGCCTTAGGAGAATCGAATGTCAATACAATGGAGTCTGTAGGACTTGTTCTCCCACCCTCCTGTCGCGTAATGCGTCTCGCTTCTAAGACTCCCTGATTCGCTAGTTCCGATGTAATTTCTTCCTCAGAACACATGCTCAAATCCTTACATGTAATGACACCCCGAGAGGTATTGAGTCTTTTGTTGGGAATAACTCCCAGCTCTTTCATGGTTTGAAGCTGTTCTGCTTGTTTCGGACTGGAAGCTTCAATAGCAAGTTTGCCCTCGTATATCCTCTTCACTCCCGTAGGTGTTCCAATCGTCTCAGTTAATTTTTTGCACAAGAAAAATGGGGAGACATTTATGAAAGTTTCTCCTTCTTCCTTTCTGCTTACTATGAAATGTCTGGTAAAGCTCTTCATATTGTTGTTACTAACACTAGTTATCTTATACATTTTCTTGGTTCTCTTTCTTGGAGGAGATGAGGTCAAATACGGCTCTGTCGTATATGTTGTCCTCATTCTCTTCACTGTATCTGCAGAATCATTACCCGATAGGTTAATTTGCAGAGTGTTCTGGGCAGTCGTTTGTCCTTCTTCAATGCTTGATGCGTGTACCGTATTCCGGGGGCTCCCGCATTCCTGCCCGCCGGAAGGAGGCTGACGTTCAATTACGTCAGGTGCAGCTCCACCACCTGACGCATCCGAGGCTAAAGATATTGTTTCTTTATCCATATTTGTTTTAAATGGCAGTTTTTAGAGTCTGCAGCCAAGACAAGTAGTTATTCCAGCCGCCCCTCTGGGGTCAGACGCTGTGGACAAGCCGCTCACTCTGAGACAGACGCTTACCTGCCGCGGCGCTCTTCCGGCTATAACAGTCGTTGGCACTTCCACAGCCCCCTTTAAGGCAGGGACTACCTAATTACCGATGGGAACCAAACACATATTGTATTGAAAGTATAAAGAATTCTCCTATCGAGGCTCGGTACCCGTGGGTTCGCCATACCCAAGCAGCTGAAATAGCTGCCCCCTGCGGGGCAGATCCTGTTAAACATAATTTCAAAAATGTTACACTAATAACCAGTCTATAATATGAGTTGTCTGGTTAACTATAAAAATACAGTTTGTAAAATATATTAAAAACAACTTCTAATTTGTTTTCTTAATGAAATCAATTCTAAAAAATTGATTTATTCAATTTATTTATCGTTGAATTGAGCTACCTTCTGATTTTTGCTGATAGGGAAGCGATTCGTTAGAAATAGATAAATAAATAATATTAAATTAAAGATAAGAAAACATATTCTTTGTGAAATTCTTGAAAATGCTTTTTTCGGTAAAAACATTATCTACGAGAATATGACGTTTTGGACCAGTATATACAGTAGGGTGGAGTGAAAAACATGAATTTTTGATTTTCGGAAACGGGTACCTTTCAATGACTGTGTATGAGGCTTAGTAACAATTCTGTAAAATATTTCATTTTTTACGACGTCATCTTGAGTCTGCGCATTTGACTTAAAGTTTTGAATATTTTTAGATTTTTCAAAAAAAAATTTAAAGTATTGGAAATGAAAAAATTGATGACGGGTGGTTATTAAATGGCAGAACAAGGCCTAAAATATACAAAGAATTTTTTAAAACCATTTTAGATTATGGTTTCAGTCTGCGCATTACGCCCAAAGTTCATCAAATTTCCCGAAATTTCCGATATTTTCAACATTTTTCTAACTCAATATTTACTTAAATTGTCATCAAAACTTTGTCTTATTCCTTTTGTTATTATTATCTCGCATTGTGCAAGGTAAGTTTTAATTTTTTAATGCAATGTTTGAATTAGAGTTATCCGTGACAATTTAGACTCGGTTATGGCGTCCCCCAGAACTCGTGGCAAGAATTTATCTCATCCTATCATAGGTAGTGGACAGGAAATGGGTGAGTCTGTACTTCCTACCCGTCAAGATGTTTTAAAGTACTACAATTATGTTTGGGAATCTGAGAAAGAAAAAAAAAATGGCAAAAATCCTAGTTTTTCACAAGTGTCCAAGTTTGTTGTACACAAAGTGATTTTCATATGGAACAAAGCTTCGATTCCATGTGTAACCTCTAAAACTATAAGACTTATAGTTCACTTAGTGATTTAATAAAAAAATAAGTTGTTTTACTTCAATCACTCAACAAATCTCACAAACGTGGCAAAGGCAAGGACAGTTTCGAAAAAAAAACTAGCAGACTTTAACAATCGAAGTGAGGGATTGTTTGATGTCAGTGCGTGCAAATGTAAAGATTTTCAACTTTGTAAATGTAATCGTGATAAAAAGGTTCCGATTCTCGAAAGTGAATTTTTGATTGAACAAAGAACTGTCGGAAAAATGTCTATAGGACATGTTGATATTAAAGTGACATTAGGAAATACACAAAAAAACGCAAGAAAGATGGTAGAAGAAGGAAGATTGTGTAAGAAACGTCGTGAGGTACATGACACTATCTTCTATGGCGACAAAAAGAACTTCTTGAACTTGAGCGATCCCTCTCAAGATGTAGGTTCCATTTCAGAAGATTTGGGTGTTGTTTTAGAAGAACCAGTTCTCGGCCCTTCTTCAGGTACAACGGAAAGTAACCAAACAAGGCTGACAATACCATCGTTTTCCCGAGTATGTGACAGGTATGGCGTACCTGATCGTGCAGCAGCAGCTTTAGCCTCTGCTCTTTTACACGATGTTACGTCGGCTAGTTCTTTAGAAAATGTTACAAATGAGGTGGTTATTGACATGAGTAAAGTGAAGAAACTGGCTTTAAGACGTATTATCAACGCTCGATCTAGAAAACAAACCAGCAAACAAGTGAGAATGTTTCAGATCCCAAAAATAGGTTTTGGAGCATCAGAATACGTCGATATGATTTTTTGGCATGATGTGGAAGTTACAGAGCCACCTCTAACACAGGATTTACAAAGATTACTGGAAGCTGAGAATTTAAATATGATTTCGGAATGCACTTTTTTTGAGCTTCCATCAGACACTCAAGCGGTCGAAAGAGCTGTCAAAGAGGTCACTGCCTCTTCAGAATTGGTCTGTGATCACAAGAAAAGAGAAAGCTTAGTAAAAACCAGGATGTTTGATAGAAATATCCGGCCAATCTACGACACAAACAAACAATTTAACTGTTAAAGACTTATCTAAGAAATGTAAATGTGTGCTCTCATTGGTTGGGTGGAAGAGGGGGCACGGGTGGGACTCGAAGAGCAACCACCTCCTCGTGGTGAGTCCTGGGTACTTGCACATGAGCTAGCGAAGAGTTGCACAATGCCAGGTAATAACAAAAGGAGTAAGACAAAGTTTTGATGACACTTTAAGTGAATATTGAGAGGAAATATTGAGTTAGAAAAATGTTGAAAATATCGGAAATTTCGGGAAATTTGATGAACTTTGGGCGTAATGCGCAGACTGAAACCATAATCTAAAAAGGTTTTAAAAAATTCTTTGTATATTTCAGGCCTTGTTCTGCCATGTAATAACCACCTGTCATCAATTTTCTCATTTCCAATACTTTAAAATTTTTTTTGAAAAATCTAAAAATATTCAAAAATTTCAAAACTTTAAGTCAAATGCGCAGACTCAAGATGACGTCGTAAAAATGAAATATTTTACAGAATTGTTACTAAGCCTCATACACAGTCATTGAAGGGTACCCGTTTCCGAAAATCAAAAATTCATTTTTTTCACTCCACCCTAATATACAGTATATATGTATATACTATATATAGATAGTGGAATTATATCAATGTATTTACATATATCAAGTAGAATTAAATAATGTATTTTAAGTAATTTGAGAAACAGCTGTTTTGGCTATAAAGTGCTTAACACGCGTTAAAGTTTGTTAACATTTATTATTAATATTGTGACGGTGTTATAAGTTTTTATATTACTAAACAGTGACACTCAGAAGTTCTCCCTCTGTTAGGGTGAGAATGAAACCCGGCGTTTCGAAACGAGAACAGTCTAATAATTTTAATATTCAAAATTCTAACCTTGCCGATACCAAGCAAATTAACAATGTAGCCGGAACAGGTGAGATGATATCCACTTTTTTACCTGCTAAGAGGCAGCTCTCTTCAAGCTGTGAGGACTCTGGGATATCAATGGCAGTAGACGGCGGCCAAGTAGTCCCTGATAACAGAGCCATCTCCCAGGAGCCTCAGCTGAAGAGGAACCGATATACTCTACATATCACACCCACACCCACACCAACACAGAACAGATACGAGGCACTTCTCACTCTCCAGGACGGTCAGGAGACAACCCAACCTTAAAGCCGGACGGACAGACTACCCCTAACAGACAGACCAAGATCCCTCCAATCTTTCTTTGTGAGGCTGATAATTATCAGCTGGTCATTACCGAGTTAAAAAGTTTAATTTGTTCGCCGTTTGAAACAACACAGTGCAACAAAAAAATAAAGATCAGCCTCACAACGACTGATGACTATCGCAAAGTGACGAAATTTTATGACGACAATAAGGTGAAATACTACACCTTTGTCCATCCCGAAGACAGGAAACTCTCAGTAATTATACGGGGAGTTCCTTACTCACTGACCGACACAGAAATAACAGACGAACTGACCCCGACATACCCTGTTATAAAAGTCACCCGGATCCTGAACCACGACAGACGTCCCACACCCCTCTGTGCAGTTGAGCTGGAGAACACCCCATCTGGAGAGGCCATATTTCAACTGACGCGGCTCTACTATGCAGTCGTTAAAGTGGAGCCACGCCGACGTTCCAGCCGAGTTGTACAGTGCACAAACTGCCAATCCTTTGGTCATACCAAAAACGTTTGCCGACTGGACCCCAAGTGTGTGAAGTGCGGGGAGGACCACCACTTCACAGCATGCCCCTCCAGACAGAAGAAGGTAGACCCTCCCAAGTGTGCCAACTGCCAGGGCAGCCATCCAGCCAGCTACAGAGGGTGGGCTTCCTACAAGACATACGTAGACAGGACTACCAGACAGACCCAACCTAAACGACAAGATCCCCCCAATGCACCATCCAAAGGACAACCCCCAAGACAGACCCCGGAACGACCGAACAGCTCGGTTCGACCAAAGTAGACCCCGACCCTTCCAACCTCGACCTCAACCTAACTTACCCAGCAGCCAAGACAACCAACCAGCTAACGACATGACTGACCTCACCAACACAATAATCACCTTTCTCAAACCATTTATCCCTATCATAAAATCATTTTTATCTAACCTCCTCACCCAAGTATTTTCATTTAACAATGGTGGACCCTAATTTAAATATTTTTCATAATTTATCCATCCTTAACTGGAACGCTGACGGAATAAAAAACAGACGAACGATACTCTCGGACTTTTTAACTCGCTACAACATCGACATAATTTGTATCACAGAAACTCACCTACATAATACCGACAAATTCAAGTTAAAAGAGTACACCATATACAGACAAGACATACAAACCAGATTTGGAGGCGTCGCTGTTTGTATAAAAAAGAACCTAGTACACTCACAGCTTCTCTTACCCACACTCCAACAGCTGGAAGCCGTTGGGGCCACACTCACACTCAACTACAACAGAACACTTAACATAATCTCAGCATATCACCGACCAGGCATGAGAATACACCAGACGGACTTTGAACACATATTCACTGGGGGGCAGTCCGTATTACTAGGTGACTTAAATAGTAAAATTACGATTTGGGGATGTAGACGGACAAACAGCAACGGGACAAGACTCTTAAACATAATTAACAATTAAGGCGTACAGATCTCAGCACCGGACGAACCGACATTTTATCCTACACAACAGAGATACCTCCCAGACATCTTGGACAATGGACTAGTACAAAATTTTACATTGCCCCTTTATCACGAACCACTGACAGAACTCGACTCAAACCATCTTCCAGTCGTGTGTACCTTCGGAGTGAATTCGAAACAGGCAGAACATCTGCCAAGACTGATACAGGGAAAAATAGATTGGGACGCGTTTAGATGGGATATGGACAAAAACATAGACATCCCTTTGCATTACGACAATACTGAAGACATAAACGACTCACTGAAAGATTTCACTCAAGCTATTTACACTTCGATACACAACTCAACATACAATCACTACAAAGACCAACGCAACATGCGACAAAATAAGACCCCTACACGCATACTTAACATGATACACGACAAAAATACACTCCGCAAACACTGGCAACGTACACGCGATCCACAAGAGAAGCGAGAGCTGAACCGACTGACGAGACAAATACGATGGGAACTGGAATGACAGAATCAACAGATACCGACAATACACCAACGACTTTACGCCTGGAGACAGCAACCTCAGGAAGGAAACACGACGCCTCCTCAGACAAGACCCCGGCCTCCCACCCCTGACAGACGGACAGAATACTGTAACAACGGACAAGGACAAGAGTGAGCTAGTGACCCAGCACCTTGAACAGAAATTCAGAACTCATGACACACAAGATCACGAAACACTCCACACAGTCTACGAATTTCTTTCCACCCCACTCCACACCGCAGAACCACATATACAATACACAAACCCGTCAGAAATTATACTATAGATCCGGAGACTCCCCAACAAGAAGGCCCCCGGCGAAGACCTCATCCCCAACATCGTCCTCAAGAACCTGCCTCCAAGAAGCATCGCTTATCTTACAGGGCTGTTCAATGACTGCTTAAGGAGAGGATACTTTCCTGACACGTGGAAGAATGCTATCGTTGTTGTATTTCATAAGCACGGCAAGCCGAAACAAGACCCCAACAGCTACAGGCCGATAAGACTTCTAAATTAAGATTTCTAAGATTTTTGAAAAGATTATATCCTAAAGGCTTACTGAATGTCTAGAAGACACCATACCGTCCCACCAGTTTGGCTTCAAAGCCAAACACTCTGCAGTCCAGCAGCTACAACGGGTGACTGAAACGATTGTCCACGGCTTCGAGGCGAAAAATTACACCACCGCCGTATTCTTGGATGTAGCCGCAGCCTTTGACACCGTTTGGCATCAGGGGCTGTTGTACAAACTGAAGAAAAGCTTAGTACCCAAATACATCGTTGGTCTTATATCCTCTTTTCTCCATGGCAGGACGTTCCAGATGAGAGTCAGTAACGCACTGAGCACCAAGAGAAGGATTACAGCTGGGGTCCCTCAAGGTGATATTCTGAGCCCCCTCAAGGTGATATTCTGAGCCCCCTCCTTTTTAGTTTGTACACCCACGACATTCCCGAAACTCCCACGGCAACATTAGCCACCTATGCCGATGACACAATGATCGCCTGTCAGCATAGTGTCCTCTCCGTCGCCATTGAACAGCTCCAGGAAGCCCTGACAGAATTTTCTCTCTGGTTCTCAAAATGGAGACTAAAACTGAACGTAGGGAAGACAGAAGCAAAAATCTTCGCTCTCCGCAGATTCTCCATAGAAGAAGAACGTCAGCTGCAAATTGATGACCTCCCCATTCTCTGGAATCCTAAGGACCAGGGTGTGCGCTATCTTGGAGTACTTTTAGATACACGACTCACATGGAAACTCCACATTAACAGAAAACTACAGCTAGCATATTCACGACTTGACACCCTCTACCCTCTCATAAACAGAAACACTCCACTTAAACACACATGGAGACTAAAACTATTCTGCTATACAAGACACTCCTACTTCCACTTCTAACATACGCCTGTCCAGTCTGGATCGGTACCAGTAACACTAACTTGAAACGACTACAAACATTTCAGAATAAAGTACTCCGAATAGCAACAAACGCACCCTGGTTTGTCAGGAATCACAAGGTCCCCGAAGAATTGGGTGTTCCTCTTTTTGCAGCTCGCATCGAGAAACTAGTGAAGAACCACCACGAAGCCCTCGTGCATTGTTCCGGGGCTGTACACTACAGTCTAGGAGCGCCTACTCCTGGGAGGCGACTCAAACAAAGACTGTACCAGGACTTCCTATTTTAAACCCTTAATTTAATTATATATTTGTGTATAGCACCTTTTCTGCTGGTCCAAATAAATGTTGTTGTTGTTGTTAAGTAATTTGAACTAATATTCAGTAATATGTAAAAATAATTAATTTTCGGTCTGTTTCTCTTTACAACTTCTAAGTTAAGTTCTAACGCGGACATATTGTGGAGCTTGTAATAAATAAATAAAACAAAAATATTTTTGAAATATTGTTTATTCCACCGAAGATATTTACAAAACTACCGGTTTCGGCTTTACGCCATGGTCAGGTCTAGTTATGTACTATGTCAGCACTCTGCAATCTGACTTGGTTCATAACTAGACCTGACGATGGCGTAAGGCCGAAACCGGTAGTTATAATAATAATAATTTGTATTGTTTAAAGGGATCACCCCTGTACAATTGAGTCAGTGACCGTTACTTTTACAATATTAACATAAATAATGACACATATAAAGCTGTGGCTATTTCCCAAAAGCTGATATGGGGGTTTTGGGTATATTGCCTCTATGAACTAATACATTGTGCCTCCTTGAGCTGCCAGAAGCTGATAAGTGATGCTAGCGGCCAATTCCTCCAATTTCATGTTATAAAACCTGTGTCAAAAACAACGAGATGGGTATTTGCCAGAAGCTGATATGTTCTCATTTCTCAAAATTTTCAAAAACTTGTAAAAAAATAATATAATGTCATAGAAATGGGCATGGAGGGCTTTTTACAGTACTCTGGATTAGTGGGAACAAAACTGACTAAGAGGAATAAAAACACCGATGGGGAAGCCGTGAACTGGCAAAAAATAAGATGGTTACAATACGGCAAAACATTTGGTCTAATCCAGTATAAAGAAAGTATAACGGACCCAGAGGAGAGATTTAAAACTCTAGACCTAAGGTCCACAAGACGTGGACGCCCTTCAAGTGGGGAGTGGGAGGGTATTAGACAGTGTTATTGTTGGTTCGCGCGAGGGGAAGCCAGAGCGGGTGAATTCGGGAACTCGCCGAGAATCGATATCTGCAGTGTGTTCCTTGAACGACCTGTGGTGAGTGACTTGTGTGATTGAACTACAGGAGTGAGTCGTCTCTTGCCAACCACAGTGAGTAGTTGGTCACCATGCGGGGTGGACTGAGGACTGAGAGTCTGGGTCGAGTCACCGCGCGGGGTGCTGAGTTGACTTTGTCTTCGTTGCCGCGCGGGGTGCTGAGTTGACATTATCTTCGTTGCCACGCGGGGTGCTGAATTGACTTTGTGTTTGTTTCCACGCGGTGTACATGAGTCAGTCGTTTGTTGCCATGCGGAAGTGAGTTGGTTGTTACCACGCGGGTATAAAGTGAGTCGTTTGTTACCATGCGGAAGTGAGTAGGATGTTACCAAGCGGGTTTGAAGTCCTTTGTTTTATTATTGTGAGTGCGCGGTGATAGAAGGACTTATTATTGAACAACTGACTTTGTGTTCGTTACCACGCGGTTTTGTAAAAAAGGGTATTGTCTAAATAAATATATCAGTTGTTCAACTGGAAGTTCTCATTAACCTGTACCAAATCCAACAGTTATCATGGTCCTTTATCAATAAACCCAGAAAAAAAGAAGGACCAAATAAGTTTATTAAATCGGATAGACCCGGTTTTTCACGGATTTTACCATGGACTGAAAACCAGCAAGACCAGCAGTCTTCCTGGTAACTGGGCTGAGTCAGATGAGGATGTTTAGATGTGCAGGGGCCTGTGCCTGTCATTTTTTTAAAACTATTTAACATCTTTCTAATAATTAGAATAATAAAATTAATAAATAATAATAATACAATTATTTTTTTACTTACTGATTTTATTATCT
This sequence comes from Aradus depressus, assembly GCA_963662175.1. Lineage (NCBI taxonomy): Eukaryota > Metazoa > Arthropoda > Insecta > Hemiptera > Aradidae > Aradus > Aradus depressus. Next base: position 11,169,514 of record OY759220.1, on the reverse strand, counting down.
TGTTTAATTTTTAATAAAAACACCAAAATGAATGGGTTTTGCGAATTATAACAAGGTTTGTTTACTTCCTGAAGAGCCAAATCAAGTTGGGCAAAAGATGATATGTCAGTCCAAAATTGATTTCAACACCATTTTTACACTGTTCTATTAATAATTTCAGCTACTTTAAAGTAAAAGACGGAAAAAATCTAACATAAACGTATAAATATTGTAAATAAATGAAATTATTTGGCCACCGTGGTCATTTAGTATTTTTAGTCATAACCCAAAGTTTTTGCTTTCCTGAAAATTTGGCAAAAATGACAACAGCTTTTGGGAAATAGCCACAGAAAGGAATACACATATAGAACAATAATGACAAATATAAAGGAACCATTAACAAACTAAATAAAACCGAAACCGGTAGTTTTGTGGAATAGACAATATTTCAAAAATAAGTTTGTTTTATTTATTTGTCCCTCTTTAGTATACCTTTTTTGCGTTTTTCTATCTAAATATTTATATTTCAGCCTTCCGAAAGTGTGAGAATAGCGAAAGAGGAAGGTCGAGAATTGTACATTGTGGAAGAGTGTGGACGGAAGACAAATGTTACTCCAGGTAATAATCTTTCAGGAGGAATATGTGAGGGAAAGGTCCGATGGAGTTGTAGGGACTGGGACAAATAAGAGTGAGTGGGTGAGAGCAGCCTCAGGTGGCCCCAACGTAGGGGTCTTGTCCAATCACGACACAGAGTTAGGGGGGCAATTCGAATTGGGGCACAGAATAATTTAATATAGAATTAGATCAAATCTGGATTAGTGTTTCCACTCGATCAATACGAATCTATCCTTGTCGATTAAACTTTCCCTTTTTTCCCTCCTTTGGTAATCAATTTTCCCTCATAACAAAAACTCCTATATACCATTGCAAGAGATTACATAAATATTTAAAACATTTCAACATATTAACATTCATTCCAACTAGCTTTGGTCAGCCTCTCAACAAACTGAGTAGATATATAGCTCTGCAAGATGAGATTTCACTATATATTTTATTTCTGATGTTGATCATATGGTTTCAGACGCATTTCTCAACGTAAAAAAGAATTTGAGGCCTATTAACTTTATGTCGTTGCTTATAGACTCCAACAACCATGACAGACTTGAAAATATGACTGATTGACCAGTACAATTACTGATTGACTAGTACGACTACTGATTAACTAATATGACAATACGACTATTGATGGACTAGTACGACTGTACTACTACTGATTTACGAGTATCACTACTGTTCGACTGTTCAAAATGCACCATACTCAAAGACGAACATGAACTACTGTCTGACGTTATACAACTACGAACCTACTGAGCTGTACGCGGACGTTTAGACGGAACAATCGTCGCTGATGATCATGTCGTGCATGCGACGTTGAAGAAATACGTTTCAAAACAATAATAAGATATTAGATTAAAGCAGGATATATCAAGAGTGAGAACTAACAACCATTGATTCATACAATGAAAAATGGCTAGCCCTTTGCTCTGTGAGGGTTCATTTATCCTAGCTTTGGTCAACCTCTCAACGAACCGAGTATATAGCTCTGCGAAATGGGAGAAATTCCAATTCTGAATTTAGTGTAACAATAATAAAAATAAATAATAAATAAATATCAATATGAAAATAAACAATATTGAAGGTTAGGTTAGGTTTTATGACTCATGCCCGGGCTTTAACAACGAGGTCATATCGCCTACTACCAGAGCGCTCTTTCGTCACTCTGGTGGACATGAGCCCGACTCTACTGTGGGAGACCTAAATTTTTCCTACCCTAAATTTTTATTCATCTAGGGTAGGGGTCTTTAACGAGTACCTGACATCGTACAGGCTCGGGACCATCGCTTAACGTCCCATCCGAAGGACGGCGTGCTTAAGTTTATTTTACCTCCCAGATAAAATAAACTAAGGGACTCGGTCGGGTTACGAACCCACGACCTTGAGCTCAGAAGTCAAGCACGCATACCACTGAGCTACCGGCGCCCTCAACAATATTGAATATAAATATGATTCCTGTATCCTGTCTAAACCATTTTTCTAATACTGTAGAAATGTCATTCTCGTTTGAAAACAAAAATTACTGTATTATTGCTTCATACAGATCACCATCACTAAAAATTGAACCTTACATTAGTAATTTAGATATTTTCGTAAATGAAAGGAGATATAAATATTAATATTTTTGATAATGGTAAACATTACTATTCAAAGCTTCCCCACCAGACCACTACACAACATTCTCAATGATAGAAACCAAATACCTCAATTAAATGAACAAATTTAAAACGTCTTAAAGCTTCATTACAGCTTTAGAAAACAATGTAACAACTGAAATATGGACAGATATCCTAAACTGCAAGGACTCCAACGAAGCTCGAGAAATGTTATTCCATTATTAATAATGGAATAAAATTTATATAAAAAAAAAAAATTATTACATAAACACACATAGTAGGGTACACACTTTTAAGTTTAGAAAAATACTTGAACCGTTTATTTATTTTTTTATGTATATATTTATTTTATTTCAGATTTGGGTTTTGCACTGCTTTATAAAAAGATACTTCCTTTGTTCCAGAATGAGAAAGTAAGTTCGAAGTCTTCTTCAGTAGGTACCAACGGAGTTTCCAACACCTGTTCGTAAAGTGATCTGAAATGGTCGAAGGACCTCTAATGACTTTTGGAAGGTTATTCGCGATCATAATCTTGGAAATTAAATCTATTGGTTTAATTACAGTCTTTTACAAGTACCTGACATCGCACAGGTTCGGGACCACAATTTAATGTCCTCTCTGAAGAACGGCCTGCTCATGTTTTTTGTACCTCCCAAATAGAAAACCCTGCAGGCTTCGGCTGGGTTCAAACCCACGATCTGGCATGGTAGGCAAGCACGCTACATCTCGCACCTTAAATAGGGGCAGAGATATCGTCCAGTTTGTTGGGACCACCATTCAGATCACTGATCCCGACCATTTTATCCAACTTTCCAAGATGAAATTGGCTGACGAGCTCACTTCACTGCCATGACGCCTAGTAATTAATATTTCTGTTTTCAGTATTTTATCAAGTGTTTCCTGCTGAAGAGAGGTTTTGTAAGTATATCAGATTTTTCTATGCGATGAGTGCCAAACGGCCTGTCATTTAGAAAAGCAAGCGGATCTGCCAAAAGCAAGCAAATTAATGAAAGTTAAGTTAATAAAAGAAAGAAAGTTAATATATATATATGGCATGATGGCTGAAGGTATTACCGCGGCCCGAGTAGATCTATTGTGTGCCCTGTGTGTGTTGGTCCCTACCACAGCCCTTTAATAAAGTTCAGGATACTGCTGCAGGTTACCTCCGTAGCCTTGGTTCTGTTATAACAGACACGAACCAGTAAAACCTCTTGCTTTCTAGAGTGACTTAGAATATGGACTTCCCCCGTCATATGTTCTGCACAGAGGGCTTCTAGTGATGTCCATGCGCCTGTTTCTTATGACAGTGTCCTGTAATCAGCCCATGATAAGTATCTTATATACCAATACCTTTGAAACTCAATACTTATAGTTTCCACTAGAACAATTTATTTACCTAGATTAAGAGATTCCGAAAGTATTCTTAGGAAAAGCATATTCTATTTCTGCTACTAAAAAAAAGAGTAAGGCTTAGAATCATTAAATTCTCTCCAATAACGTTATTTCAGCTTAGGTATGTTTTGTGAATATTGAACTAAAGGTTTCTGAATTCTTATATATATATATATATATATATATTGTGATAAAAACTTGGTTGCTACCACATTTCCTGTAGAAATTTGATCTCTTTTGTTTATTTAAATTTTGATTTCTACAGTAGTTTGCCGAAAATTGCCCTTAAAAAATATAATCAATAATTTAAGACGTGCAATTTTTAAGAAAGTACACGTATACAACGAAAAAAATTCAATTAAACAAACTTTACACTTGGATTCACAAAGAGATACCAATTTTTAATAATTTTAAATAATATTAATTTCTAATCCAAAGGTTTTTTAAATGATACTACTGGGACTACAGGGAAGATGAATAGGATAGAATTTGAAGAGGACAAATAATTGGGTTATTATCTATATTTACATATTTAAATTTAAAAAAAACTTATTTGAACAAACAAAACAAAAATTTACAATGGCACAAAAACATTAAATTAATACTTAAAAAACTATTTCTTTTTTTATTTGGGCATATTGAAAAATAGATATTATTAATTGTACCTTCTCGACGCCTCTACCACAAAAACCAGACCCCGTCAACTCTTCACACTTTAATTCCACCCCAGTCAACTTTCATCTAATTGTTCAACTTCATTTTTATTTTAAAACATATCAAAACCACATGCACCGTTTTAGAGCTAGCTCACGACTCCATTACATTTAACACTATTTCACAGCTGTTTTTTATATGTTTTCTTGTTTTGTTTCTCAAACTCCTTGATATATATCTAATATATATATGATATTAGATTATAATAAAAAAAAATTACCTCTTTTCATTAAAAAAATGTTCCGTAGTGTACATCACATTTGCCTTTTCCTTCTTTTTAAAAAAAAAATGTTTGTTCACAAAATTTTTTTTTTTTTTATATAAGTTCTTTCAGATTTAATTTCTTCCAATACACAGGTTGATTTAGCTTCTTCCTCGAATCCACATGATAAGCTTCCTCCTTCAATACACAGATGGATTAACGTCTTCCTCCAATACACAGGTAGATTAGCTTCCTCCTCAAACGCACATGTTGGCTGGCTCCTTGGTGTCTTCAACTCATTGCTCAACGATGTATCGAAGTCTCTCTCTCACTTACACTCACTGATTTATTTTTTATATGCCCAATTCGACGCTCTTTTTATACATATATGCCCATTTTTTATTTTTTTTTATTACTATTTACAATTATTAAACTTATATATATACGTACTTAATTTCTAATAAACAAAAACAAATCTTAATCTAAAAATTTACAATTAATCCTTAACCTAAAGAAAATGTTAACTTAAATTTATAAAAATTTGAACTAATTGAACATAAAAAATATAATACTAAATTTTTACATATTTACAGGATCAGTCATAGTCATGAAATTAAGTTTGGAAATAATCAAGTTGCATATAGATTTAAGAAATTGCCAATTAATTTTACTTTCCGCCTTTACCATCAATATACAATTGTATGTATTCAAAATAATTATATAAAAAGATTGTATATAAAAAATTTACTTGAAATAAAAATTAAATAAATCCTTCGGTTTTACTTCATCACACTTCCAAAATATTACTTAACAATCAAAATTAGGCCTCACGCCGGGTAATAAGGAATACAAATTTAATTTATTTAATATATATAGTACTTGTCTTTTGAGGTATTAAATTCTTTGAGACGTCCTTCATACTTCCTAACTAAAAAAAAAATGTATCACATATTTTTTACTTCAACTTCCTTCTCTACTAATAACTCCCTAATAATAATAACTTCATCGTCGACGTAGCAAAAATACGGTTCCTCCTATCTCAGGTAGGCAACCAACACTACATCATAAATCTCCATTATATCGCTAGTTCTTTCTAGTCGACATACAAAAATCATCTTCCATGCAGAAAAAAAATATATATCTCCAATATATCGCTAGTTCTTTCTAGTCGACATAAAAAAAATCATCTCCCACAGATCAAAAAAAAATATAAATCTCCAATTAATCACTAGCTCTTACTAGGATTAAAAAAAATAATTTCTCCCAAAACAAATCTATATAATCCCGACGTCTAAAAGAATGTCATCAGCAATTAATTCAAAACTTCTCTAATTAATATTACCCTTTGTTTGTTCCTATTCCTAAAGTTATATAATTTGCTCCTACAACTCTTCCCATTCTCATCTACTCTCTCTATTAAACAAATTTACGTAGAAAAAATGTTACTCAAAATAATAAATGAAATAGTCTAAATAATAGAATTTATAATAACAAAAATTTACTAACCTATGCATACATACAATTTATATAATATATTATCCTTTCAAGGCTTCTATACATTTTCGTTCGTCTTTCTAATTTATAATATTATTATGATTTAGTCACGTCCGGTATCCTAGCTGAACAGTTCCGAAACAGAGAATCTGTCCCCTTGACTCGGCCTCAGGAAGTTCGTCATGTCTCCAAAGAGATCTAGGCATCTCTCAGCCTGCTGATTTTATCTTTCTAACATTTGTAATAAAAAAATATAATAAAAAAAAAATCTATCTTCTTCCATATTATGTTCGTTCAAAATCAGCTGTATATATATATGTTTTAATTTTCAATAAAATCGTTATTAACAAGTAAGTCTCAAATAAATAATTTGTATATATTAAATTTGGATGACTAATCCTTAAATATAATCTTAGATTAATTTTTATACTGATCCTAATATCTAATCTAATCCTAAAAAAATGTAAATCCTAATTAATTTAAATCCTAATTAATTTAAACGCAGAACTATACCAAAATTCATTCATACTCTTCATGTACCAAAATTCTCTCATCCAAAAATAAATGTATCATCCATACTATTATATTAGTCCATGGTCACTTCGTCATATTTTAAATTAATCCTAATTCTGTCATGTTAGTCTGTCAGTCATTTCCTCAAACTCATCCGAGTTGCAAAAAAAAAATAGGTTCACTATAAAAAGTGGCTAATGCAATTATATTGCAAAGCCCAAATTTAATTTTATCTTTTTCCGGATGCCCCGGCGAATTATGTCTTTAAAAATCCCCTCCCCCTTTTCTAAATATTTGTTCAGTGTTAATTTTGTCCTTAATACCTGTTTAAATTCTCTTACTCCTTTTTTAAAATTGTTCTTATGTCTTTTATTAACCTCCTTTCTGTTTCCAGTTTGTCTGTAAGTTTTAACTATATTTTCCTTAAATTTAAAATTTGTCTTTTGTTTGTTGTCCTCAGTCTGTTCGTTTGTTTTGTCTAATAACATCCAAATGTTCCTTTCACTCTGTCCATCCACATCAACATTCATCATATTTTCTTGAATTTCACTTAATTCTAATTTTTCTACATTTTGACTCTCTTCCTCCACATCTTTCTCTAAAATTTGGGTCTGTTCCTCCCCACTGTTATTCTCTGTTCCTTCTTCGTGAACTCCCTCTACACGGCTTATTCGTTCAGAAATTACAGCTGTTTGGACGCTATTGTCCTCCCCAACTCTTGACAACTTCGATTCTAAAATTCGAAACCGCTCATCACAGTTTTCTTTTGCAACACTTAGTTTACAGATTATTCCTTCCATCTGAATTTTCACTCCCTCGTCCAAAATGCTTATTTTTTGATTAAATTCCCCCTTTAAACTTTCTGCTACCTGATCAACTTTGTCTTCTAACTCTTGATTTTTTATTTCTAAACTCCCTATTTGATCCTTCAAGCTATCCACCTGCTTATCTAATCTCACCTCTAAATCTTTAATGTCACCCCTTAAGTTTGTCTCTAATTTTCCTAATTTGTCCCCCATTTCCCTTTTTAAATTTGTCTCTAAATTTCCTAATTTATTACTTTGCTCTTCCATTTTTTGATTGATATTTCCAATATCCCCCCTTAATTCTTTTCCCTGTTCTTCTATTTTTTGATTGATATTTCCAATATCCCCCCTTAAATTTCCCATATCCCCCCTTAAATTTCCCATATCCCCAGTTAACTTTGTCAACACAACACGGAGCCATTCCATATCAGGAGCAGCAATGCCCTCTTTTTCTTTATCTTTATTTACCCCCTCCCCTTGCGACTCCTCACCTGTACCCTGCATGGACTCCATTGCGGCTGGAGTCTCCCTTTCTCTATCTTCCGATAACTCCATATCGGATCTTTCCTCCGAACTTGACCCTTCCTCTCTACTTTCCTCCTCTAATCTTCTCGCTTGTCCTCTGGTAATTGGCATTTTCTTACTTTACTAAATATATAATTACTAAACAAAAACAATGTTATATAAAATAGTAACCTTCTTTTGAAGTTGGCAAAAAAAATATTATTTCTCAAAATTAAATGTAACCCTTATTTGTCTCTATTCTATCCTTTTCATCTTTTTCAACCTGTTTCCCTACTTTAATTAATATAAAAAAAATTCTCCCATCAAGGTTTTGCCAAAATATGATGGGGCTTTGTGGCGAAAATCGTCCACACAAGGGAGATGCCAAAAATGTGATTAAAAACTTGGTTGCTACCACATTTCCTGTAGAAATTTGATCTCTTTTGTTTATTTAAATTTTGATTTCTACAGTAGTTTGCCGAAAATTGCCCTTAAAAAATATAATCAATAATTTAAGACGTGCAATTTTTAAGAAAGTACACGTATACAACGAAAAAAATTCAATTAAACAAACTTTACACTTGGATTCACAAAGAGATACCAATTTTTAATAATTTTAAATAATATTAATTTCTAATCCAAAGGTTTTTTAAATGATACTACTGGGACTACAGGGAAGATGAATAGGATAGAATTTGAAGAGGACAAATAATTGGGTTATTATCTATATTTACATATTTAAATTTAAAAAAAACTTATTTGAACAAACAAAACAAAAATTTACAATGGCACAAAAACATTAAATTAATACTTAAAAAACTATTTCTTTTTTTATTTGGGCATATTGAAAAATAGATATTATTAATTGTACCTTCTCGACGCCTCTACCACAAAAACCAGACCCCGTCAACTCTTCACACTTTAATTCCACCCCAGTCAACTTTCATCTAATTGTTCAACTTCATTTTTATTTTAAAACATATCAAAACCACATGCACCGTTTTAGAGCTAGCTCACGACTCCATTACATTTAACACTATTTCACAGCTGTTTTTTATATGTTTTCTTGTTTTGTTTCTCAAACTCCTTGATATATATCTAATATATATATGATATTAGATTATAATAAAAAAAAATTACCTCTTTTCATTAAAAAAATGTTCCGTAGTGTACATCACAATATATATATAGAATGGAAATACGAAAATATTTAAAATGACGAAAAACATATATACCAAAGTACTGGGAGGTATCAATTCACAGTTTGTTCGGTTTACACAACGTTTATGCTTGCAGTTAACTTTAGATGGCTCTCTGGATTTGGAACGATACGATACTTTATTAAAACTATTAAAAAATAAAACTATAGAAGCAGATGTCGTTGTGAAAAACTGTCAAAAAGCATCAGGTGAGAAAGTTATATTATAATACATACATATTCTAGCTTATGTTTAATTATGTTATTTTCAAATTAAAGTAAGCTGTTGTTGAAAGTTGAAAAGACTGCCCTATAACTCCCTCAACCCAACTGAACATTTTGAACGAGTCGATCATTTGAATGTGTCCTCCAGTTATGAGAGTCGTGCTACGAGAGACCAACACCCTTCTACACAAGACCTTGGCGAGAACCATCCTCGTATAGGGTTCTGATGCCTTGCTGATCAGAAAGGTGACCGACCAGACACGTTCGGAAGGAAGATACTGCAAGGAATATGTGGGCCAGTAAGAGAAGAGGGGAAATATGAAGTAGGGTTCGCTACCCCGTCCATTTTCAATCCCTCTCAAAAATCCTGGAATTATGAAATGTCTGAATGTCGCCCCTCGGTCTACGATAATAACTAACCACTAAATATCTTCTAGGATAGTAATACAACTCACTCCCGCACCGAGTTCTGTCTACGTACTCGTAGGCACTTAAGACTCGACAATTGACACCACTCTTAGAATAAGTACTTTGAACATCAAGTCTGAGGCACATAGATTTCTACTGTTCCATCATATGTTATCGCTATAATTTCAGTTATACTAGACTGATTTGAGTGAAACAATGTCCTGATCGTTCAGTTGAACTATTGTTTATCGTCTAAGTAACAAAGCCCTTGGCCAGCAAAAATGGTCTACAAAGTAACGGTATTATCAATTTCTTTGTTGGTTTTGACTGAATTGTTTTTATTTTATTCCTACAGATCTTCTTATACATTTTTTTCTCTTGCAGACATTGCTAAAGGATCCATGACTCCTGACTCCGTTTATGAACTGTACAAGTGTATCAACGGAGCTGAAAAAAAAATCGTATGTAATATCAAATATCCTCCTATAATATAAGGGCTTTCGGATAGTCTTATTGGCGCCACCCGAGTTTTGTCCACAATTGCCCCAACTTTATTTCGTTTGGTTTTTGAACAGCAATATACAGTTTTGTTAGTTATTATGACTCATGCCCGGGCTTTAAGTACGAGGTCATATCGCCTACTTCCAGAGCGCTCTTTCGTCACTCTGGTGGACATGAGACCGATTCTACTGCTGGAGTTCTAAATTGTTATTCACCAGGGCAGGGGTCTGACGAGTATCTGACATCTTACAGGCTCGGGACCATCGCTTAACGTCCCATCCGAAGGACGGCGTGCTTCAGTTTATTTACCTCCCAGATAAAATAAACTAAGGGCCTCGGCCGGGTTTCGAACCCACGATCTTGACCTCAGAAGGCAAGCACACGTACCACTGAGCTACCGGCGCCCTCAATGTACAGTATAGAAAGGGCACAAAAAGTTAGAAACACCAATTCATCTCGGTTCTGCAGATTGTAAGACCCTGTGAGAGGCTGGTTGGAAGACAAGGGAGCCACTCTTTCTAGCAATATCATTACATTGACAGCCAGGGGTTTCAAAAAGTAGCAAATTGTTCATAACATTTTTGTTATATTTTTTATTGTTTCCAAATTGCAGCCCAATGAAATGTTATATGCACGAATCTCACCCGAATTGAATTATGAAGTAAATTATTCGCCTGCTTCTACAAGTCCTGTAAATAAGCTTTCAAATGGTTTCGGATGCCTCCCCTTCATTCGAAGATGGAATATTGACAAAATGGCTGCTCAATTGATATGATTGTCAAATATATAGCACCTACACGTCTACCGAATCTCTAACATGTTTTTGTGGATTTTGATTCATGATTTTAATACGTATATTTTATAATGAAGTTTACTTTTTTCTATTAGTAAATATAGGTATTTACCACTTTAAAATCACTCTCAGAGTAGCCTTCTTTGAGTATGTCCTTTTTTGTATTCACTTTTAAACTTAAAAACTCATATACTGAACTAAAACGAACTCATCAAGTAGAACACTAAACTAATATTAAATGATCTCTTCCATAAAAACAATGTCTGATAAGGTCCTTATGGCTGCTATTAGTTTTACTTATTTGTTCAGTTACCAACAGCAGCACATGATTAGCACGTCGTTAGAAAGCTTTAGAAACTTTCCTGAAGAGATAATTTCCATTACGAGCATAGCGTAGTGGAAGGACTAAAAAGTGTCCAAAACCATCACTGAAGAAGCAATCTGTGCCACCAATTAGACTGAAATAATCACACGTGAAAATATGACATTTGCTGGCATATAAAGCTGTGTGCCTCATTTATGTATAAATTAATTTTCTCTGCACTTCAGGAAGGTACAATTGTCAGTGAAACTAATCCGGAAGATGAGATACAAGAATTGGAAATGGCTGCAATTGAAGTTTGCCAGGAGGAAGGCAGTAACGGTAATATATCTTCAACCTTGATTGCACATATGTGTATTCATTATATCGATATAAGCATAGTTGGTGAGAACTTTCTACAGCCATATGGATACTATCAAAGTTATCGATATTGGGAAAACAACAACAGGAACTACCTGTTTTTTTCAGCTTTATTTTTAAAATATATATAAAAAAATGAAATAATATATTTAATGAAAACGGAAGAGACAGTGTATTTTCATATGCAGTGTCAATAAAACTCTTTATTCTTCCAAAATTCAAACTGCCCGTGTAGGTACTATACTATTCTCATATATATGTATATAGGTAATAATTTTTTTTTTTTTTCAGTGGATTTTCTAATATCCTCCGGATTGTTCCCTACAGAATTGAAAGAACGGGTGAGTCAATACTTGAACAGAAAATTAGGCAAAGTTCACTAAGTATTACATATATGTTTCTTCTCTTTGTATCTCTGAATTGATTCGTGCATTAATTGAGACTTATCAAGACCTACCGAAAATGAAATGAAAAAGGAAAATAACAAAGAAACTCACTGGGATCGCTATTGCCCAATTCAGGAGAAATGTGTTTCACTCCAAAACACTTATAAATAAATCTCTTTAATATCTCACTCTTAACAATTGTCATAACATTACAATGTTTTCACAATTACTCGAAATAGAATATCCCTGTATATAGTTTTCTTAGGTTTACTACAGACACAAATTAATAAACCAAACGCCCTGACTTACACTATATATATTTTTTTAAATAATAATTGCCGTTGCGATATCCATAGCCCTGGTGTAGAAAGCACCTACATATATTTCCGAACTACTCTAACGGAACCCTTCAGTGTGTGACCTGATGGCTCTTTTCTATATTTTCTTTTGTTTTTTAGGACTTTGTCAAATGTGTCATGTTAAGAACTGGATATGTAAGTATAAAAAACAACAAAGAAATAATGAATATATTCTCGGTAAGATTTGCAAGTCTGTAAGCTAGAACCAAACCGTTGAAACATATCAGCTGGGACGTGGTAAGCGTCAGCCTTTTAGTTCTTGTTCTTCAGCAGTTCTTTTGTCGCTTGCTTATGCTTTTATTATTTTTTTTATTTGGGTGGTTTTTCTTTGGCTGTATTTTTGATAGGTGTATAGTATTTTTTATTTCGAGGGGTAACTTCTCAAGGTTGTTAATATGTCCATTTTCCATTTTTTTTCCTGAGGTATCTACTTTTTTGACCATATTTCGGAACTTCCTTTCATTTGGTCACTATGAACCAAAAATTCATAAGAAGGGACATGGAAGTGCCCAAAAAAGAAAATAGAAGACATCTCTGGAAAAAAAATTCCGGAAAAATCAACAAATTTCTTAAACTTGTTTTTGTTTGCTTTCAGACGTTCTTTGATAGCAGCATGAATTTGAAAGATTATAAAAATAGCTTCAACCGAAAAGATAGAAAAAATCGTATTGAGGAGTGTGGAAAAGGTAAATTTAGCCACATGAAAACCATAAAACAACAATAACATTTATTTGGACCAGCAAAAAAAGGTGCTATACACAAATATATAAAATAAAGGATTTAAAATAGAAAGTCCTGGTACAGTTTTTGTTTGAGTCGCCTCCCAGGAGTAGGCGCTCCTAGACTGTAGTGTACAGCCCCGGAACAATGCACAAGGGCTTCGTGGTGGTTCTTCACTGGTTTCTCGATGTGAGCTGCAAAAAGAGGAACACCCAATTCTTCGTGGATTTTGTGATTCCTGAAAAACCAGGGTGCGTTTGTTGCTATTCGGAGTACCTTATTCTGAAATGTTTGTAGTCGTTTCAAGTTAGTGTTACTGGTACCGATCCAGACTGGACAGGCGTATGTTAGAAGTGGAAGTAGGAGTGTCTTGTATAGCAGAATAGTACATGTGTGTTTAAGTGGCGTGTTTCTGTTTATGTGAGGGTAGAGGGTGTTAAGTCGTGAATATGCTAGCTGTAGTTTTCTGTTAATGTGTAGTTTCCATGTGAGTCGTGTATCCAAAAGTACTCCAAGATAGCGCACACCCTGGTCCTTAGGGTTCCAGAGAATTGGGAGGTCATCAATTTGCAGCTGACGTTGTTCTTCTATGGAGAATCTGCGGAGAGCGAAGATTTTAGCTTCAGTCTTCCCAAGGTTCAGTTTTAGTCTCCATTTCGAAAAAAAGAGGGAAACTTCTGTCAGGGCTTCCTGGAGCTGTTCAATGGCGACGGAGAAGACACTATGCTGACATGCGATCATTGTATCATCTGCATACGTAGCTAATGTCGCAGTGGGAGTTTCGGGGATGTCTTGTGTGTACAAATTAAAAAGGAGGGGGCTCAGAATAGCACCTTGAGAGACCCCAGCTGTAATTCTTCTCTTGGTGCTCAGTGCGTTAATGACTCTCACCTAGAACGTCCTGTTATGGAGAAAAGAGGATATAACATCAACTATGTACTTGGGTGCCAGGCTTTTCTTTAGTTTGTACAACAGCCCCTGATGCCAAACGGTGTCAAAGGCTGCGGCTACGGCGGTGGTGTACTTCTTCGCCTCGAAGCCGTGGACAATCGTTTCGGTCACCCGTTGTAGCTGCTGCACCGCAGAGTGTTTGGCTTTGAAGCCAAACTGGTGGGACGGTATGGTGTCTTCCAGGTACTGAGTAAGCCTTTTGGATATTATCTTTTCAAAAACCTTGGACAATGAATTTAGAAGGCTTATCGGCCTATAGCTGTTGGGGTCCGGTTTCGGCTTGCCGTGCTTATGAAAGACAACCACGAGTGCATTCTTCCAAGCGTCAGGGAAGTATCCTCTCCTTAAGCAGCCATTGAACAGCCCTGTAAGATAAGCGATGCTTCTTGGAGGCAGGTTCTTGAGGACGATGTTGGGGATGAGGTCTTCACCGGGGGCCTTCTTGTTGGGGAGTCTCCGGATGTATTGTGTAATTTCTGACGGGTTCGTGTACTGTATGTGTGGTTCTGCGGTGTGGAGTGGGGTGGAAAGAAATTCGTGGACTGTGTGGAGTGTTTCGTGATCTTGTGTGTTATGGGTTCTGAATTTCTGTTCAAGGTGCTGAGCCACTAGCTCACTCTTGTCCTTGTCCGTTGTTACAGTATTCTGTCCGTGTGTCAGGGGCGGGAGGCCGGGATCTTGTCTGAGGAGGCGTCGTGTTTCCTTCCAAAGGTTGCTGTCTCCAGGCGTAAAATCGCTGGTGTATTGTCGGTATCTGTTGATTCTGTCATTGTCCAGTTCCCATCGTATTTGTCTCGTCAGTCGGTTCAGCTCTCGCTTCTCTTGTGGGTCGCGTGTTCGTTGCCAGTGTTTACGGAGTGTATTTTTGTCGTGTATCATGTCAAGTATGCGTGTAGGGGTCTTATTTCGTCGGATGATGCGTTGATCCTTTTAGTGATTATGTGCTGAGTTGTGTACCGAGGTGTAAATAGCTTCAGTGAAATCTTTCAATGAGTCGTCTATGTCTTCAGTATTGTCGTAATGCAAAGTGATGTCTATGTTTTTGTCCATATACCATCTAAATGCTTCCCAGTCAATTTTCCCTTTTATGAGTCTTGGGAGATATTCTGTCTGTTCCGGGTTCACTCTGAAGGTACATATGACTGGAAGATGGTCTGAGTCGAGTTCTGTCAGTGGTTCGTGATAAAGGGGCAATGTAAAATTTTGAACGAGTCCAATGTCCAAGATGTCTGGAAGGTATCTCTGTTGTGTAGGATAAAATGTCGGTTCGTCTGGTGCTGAAATCTGTACGCCCTAATTGTTAATTATGTTTAAGAGTCTTGTCCCGTCCGTCTGGTGTATTCTGATGCCTGGTCGGTGATATGCTGAAATTATGTTAAGTGTTCTGTTGTTGTTGAGTGTGAGTGTGGCCCCAACGGCTTCCAGCTGTTGGAGTGTGGGTAAGAGAAGCTGTGAGTGTACGAGGTTCTTTTTTATACAAACACCGACGCCTCCAAATCTGGTTTGTCTGTCTTGTCTGTATATCGTGTACTCTTTTAACTTGAATTTGTCGGTATTATGTAGGTGAGTTTCTGTGATACAAATTATGTCGATGTTGTAGCGAGTTAGGAAGTCCGAGAGAATCGTTCGTCTGTTTTTTATACCGTCAGCGTTCCAGTTAAGGATGGATACATTTTGAAAAATATTTAAGTTAGGGTCCACCATTGTTAAATGAAAATACTTGGGTGAGGAGGTTAGATAAAAATGACTTTATGATAGGGATGAATGGTTTAAGAAAGGTGAGTACAGTGTTGGTGAGGTCAGTCATGTCGTTAGCTGGTTGGGTGTCTTGGCTGCTGGATAAGTTAGGTTGAGGTCGAGGTTGGAAGGGTCGGGGTCTACTTTGGTCGAACCAGCAGTTCGATCCGTCGGGGGTCTGTCTTGGGGGCTGTCCTTTGGGTGGTACACTGGGGGTTACTGGGTCTTGATGTTTAGGTTGTCTCTGCCTGGTAGTTCTGTCTATGTAGTTCTTGTAAGATGCACAACCTCTGTAGCTGGCTGGATGGTTGCCCTGGCAGTTGGCGCACTTGGGAGAGTCTATCTTCTGTCTGGAGGGGCATGCTGTGAAGTGGTGGTCTCCCCCGCACTTCACACACTTGGGGTCCAGTCGGCAAAAGTTTTTGGTATGTCCAAAAGACTGACAGTTCGTGCACTGCACGGCTCTGCTGGAACGTCGGCGTGGCTCCACTTTGACGACTGTATAATAGAGCCGCGTCAGTTGGGATATGGCCTCTCCAGATGTGTTGTTTTCCAGCTCAACTGCACAGAGAGGTGTGGGACGTCTGTCGTGGTTCAAGATGCGGGTCACTTTTATAATAGGATAAGTCGGGGTCAGTTCGTCGGTTATTTCTGTCTCTGTTAGTGAGTAAGGAACTCCCCGTATAATTACGGAGAGTTTCCTGTCCTCGGGGTTAACGAAGGTGTAGTATTTTACTTTGTTCTCGTCATAAAATTGTGTCACCTTGCGGTAGTCATCAGTCGTTGTGAGGCTGATCTTAATTTTTTTGTTGCACTGTTTGGTTTCAAAAGGTGAACAAATCAACCTTTTCAACTCGGTAATTACCAGTTCTCAGCCTCACAAAGAAAGATAGGAGGGATCTTGGTCAGTCTGTTAGGGGTAGTCTGTGCGTCCGGTTTTGTCGGTTGTGTTGTCTCCTGTTCGTCCTGGAGAGTGAGCAGTGGCTCATACCGATTGTGTGTTGGTGTAGGTGTGGGTTTGATATGTAGAGTGTATCTGTTTCGCTTTAGTTGAGGCTCCTGGGAGGTGGCTCTGTTAACAGAGGTCACTTGGCTAGCGTCTACTAACATCGATGTGTCTGAAACGAGCTGCCTTTTGGCAGGTAAGAATGAAATAGGCATCTCACCTGTCTCCGCTGGATGTCCACTGTCCATATTCGTAATATCACTTTGTCTGCTGGTTAGGTTAGAATACGGAACATCAAAGTTATTGCACTTTTCTGACTTCGAAACATTGGGTTTCATCCTCACTCGAAGAGAGGGTGAACCACTTAGTGTCTTTGACACTTTTTTTGTATTATTAAACTTCAAAAAATATGAAAAAAATTAATATTAAAAGCTAACAAAATGTTACACGTGTTTAAATATTGACAGCTGGCTACTTTTTCAAAGAAATTCGTATTTTAAAGTTATAATCTTTACGATAGTTACATATACAGATGCACATCATATCTATATAATTGTAACTACAACACTGGATCACACTAAATACCTATGAATACATTTTACGATGTGAAGTAAATAAGTTCCTTTCTAAGTAGAATTTAGCAAAAATGGAAATAACAAGCTTTGTACCAACGCCTTTGGCAAGATGAATGATCGAGGTACCAAAACCTTCTTGCTTTCCCAGCTATACGAAGTATACGGAAGGTTACATAATGTAACTACAACACTAGGTCACACTAAGTACCTATGAATACATATGAAGATTTGAAGTGCTTTCCCAGCTATACGAAGTATACGGAAGGTTACATAATGTAACTACAACACTAGGTCACACTAAGTACCTATGAATACATATGAAGATTTGAAGTGCTTTCCCAGCTATACGAATTATACGGAAAGTTACATAATGTAACTACAACACTAGGTCACACTATGGTACTTACTATGCAGTATACGGAAAGTTACATAATCGGTCAGAAATTCACTGTTGAGTTTTCACCCCGAAATTTCATGATTTCCAACCCTTCAAATCTTGAGCACGTCGTTCTTTATGCTAGATCGCACCTTTACCCTTCAGTTAAACAAGCGATTACAAATTTGGCCAAAGTTTCAAAATCTCGATTCCAATCTTCAAATGAATATTCAACTTTGATGGGTGGAAGCGACACTGCGTTTTGAGGCAAGTGGAGGTTTTGTTAGTTTCAAAGAAAACTACAAATTTGGCCAAAGTTTCAAAATCTCGATTCCAATCTTCAAATGAATATTCAACTTTGATGGGTGGAAGCGACACTGCGTTTTGAGGTAAGCGGAGGCTTTGTTAGTTTCAATGAAAACTACAAATTTGGCCAAAGTTTCAAAATCTCGATTCCAATCTTCAAATGAATATTCAACTTTGATGGGTGGAAGCGACACTGCGTTGACAATTTTTGAGGGAAGTGGAGGTTTTGTTAGTTTCAACGAAAACTACAAATTTGGCCAAAGTTTCAAAAAATCAGTATTATCTTGTTCAGGATGGATCTTCAGGAGCTGTCTGATGGTCAGCACTGTCATTTTAGTCATAATAAGGCTCTGGAGATGGTAATAAAAATTGTTCGAAAGGTTAGCCAAATTCTGTTTTCATGAAGCTGTCAAAACCTCATTACTTAACATTCTACCTACATTTTTCGTAGGAAAGTAAAATGACTTTATATATCTTTTGTTTTATTATAGCTGTAGATTCTACGCCTCTTGAGTTCCAGTATATCGTAGCTTTTGAATGTCTGTTTTCTAGTAAACTGAAAGTGGTAAGTATCTAAACGTAGCTACGGTATTATAACAGTACGTAGTATTTTATAGTATGTTTTGAAACCTTTTATAATTATTCACTTATAAATATAATTGCTGAAATAGTTTTGTCGAGGGAATCACTACATTTTATGCAATTCATAGTCTTCTGTAAGCACTCATCAACTTTCTTGATGCTGCATTATGGACATTTCGAACATTTTCATGTTCCTTAGACTTTTCGTGACGGTGGACGAATGTACCAACATCGGTTCTTATCAGAGCCACCAGCATCTGATTATTTTGGAGGGGACATCCAGCATGTTGGGACTCCCGTTTTTATTATATCATCCTTGATGTTTAACATTGTACTAATATTGTCTTGGAAAATAACAATAATAATTTTCCTTCGGTTTTTTTTAAGGAATTTTGTCCTCTTATCCCCCCTGTAATGTAGTCAATGTGCGACTAATATAAATGTAATTTTAAAATATAAAGTGTAAAGTAAATAATATATATAATAGAGAAATAACCCCTAAATTTTGGAGGCTGGAGAGAGGTATCAGGCTCAGGTATCAAGGGATAGCACAGAGGGAACCATCTAACCTCCATAAACTACCTGTAGAAGTAGTTATAAAGATTTTTACAACCCAGCTAGACAGAAGAATGGAGCTATTCAGATTTAGAGCCCCAACCCCGCTGCTAGACTCAAATAAAACTGTCGGGAGTGCCAATATAAAGATTGACATAGGTAAAATTGGATGCCCATATAGAAATCGAAGGCAGGTATCCGCTCTACAATGGATAAACTTCCCAAGATAGCAGAGGAGAAGGGGAAAGAGAAGGAGAGGGGGAACAAGTCCGAGATCCAGAGAAGTGCAGAGCTCGAGATCAGTTTCAAGTGAGGAGTCGAAGACCACAGTTCTAGTTGAGAGGTGGACGTGGCCAGTTCTGATCCAGCAGTCGAGGAGACCAGTTGAAGTCTGGAGTGCTAGTCAAGAGGTAGAAGCCTACATCATGGAGTCGTAGTCTGGAAGTCGAAGAGATCAGTCTCCAGCACAGATGATCAGCTCCAGTCCAGGGCGGCAGTTCAAGTCCAGACCTTGAGGAGGAACTCAGCCAGCAGTCATCCTTGCCACTCGACAGTCTCCGCAGATATATCCAGGCCCCAGCATCCAATCAGCTATCATAGCAAATAAGGTTTAAATTTTATATTGTTTTTTTTTTGTTTTTAATT
Organism: Aradus depressus; assembly: GCA_963662175.1. Taxonomy (NCBI): domain Eukaryota; kingdom Metazoa; phylum Arthropoda; class Insecta; order Hemiptera; family Aradidae; genus Aradus; species Aradus depressus. The sequence continues at coordinate 11,149,734 of OY759220.1, read as the reverse complement.
ATTAATTTTTTTTGTAAATATACTCTTTTAAATATGAGTGGCTAAATTTCAGTAGTTTGCTTCATATGCTCTATCCTAGGTCAGTAATGGTTTAACAATTTGGTTTTTCAAAACTCCCTTCGCTGAACGAACTTTTCGCCTTTGGTCTATAGAAATCCAATTTATATATTAAACGCAGTAAATTTAATGATGGTTCTATTAAATATGCGGTCTGACATCCTTTAAATATTTTAATTTAGTAAAGATAAAGCATTTTGAGAAAATCTCCGCAGCTTAGAGTAAAAGTAAAGTAAATATATATTATTTATTAAAGTAAAAACGCGGCGCGAAACCCCTTTATTACACCCCATCCGTGACCCCCATGATATAATCTTTAGCTTGTGGCTGTAAAATAACAGCTCTGTAAAATCATGTATCTATAATACATAATAAGCTACTTATTACATTGTTTATTCTTCTATATCTTTGTGATAGTTGCATGGCGTCCCAGAGTTTCTGAAATATAAGGCAGATCGGGTAGAAGATTTCTGCAGAAGAGAACCTTCTAATGGTAAATATAGATTTATAAGGCCAACATTCTCCAAAATATCTCTGGTTAAAAATGTAAATTATTTCGGTATTTGTTTTATAGTTTTCATTTTTTATATAGTGTAGCATGCCTACCTTATAGACAATATATAATGCTCAGAACTAGCGATGCTGCAGAGAATCGCGATCGCTAGGAGTAAAATATGGCTTGTGAGGTGTTGATCGAAAGAGAATTGCATTCGGAAGAACATGCTCGAAACCAGCGATTGCTGCAAGAAAAACGCAATCGCTGGGAGCAGAAACAAAGAACAATAGAGATGGGGAATAGAAAGGAAGCCAGGATAATTGTCGGCATCCTGTGTGGTAATTATATTGTCGGCTCAGTTTTTCACATAACTCTAATTAATATCCGCTGGGATTCACAGCCTGACATCCGCAGGCTATCACAGAACTCTCAAGTGGTCACCGGTGATTGGCTGAGGATGGGGTGGGCGGAGACTGACGACCAATGAGACATCAGGAATCATCCCCAGAACAAATCATCCCCACTCTTCGCTCAACCTCTTGGCTCACTTATTCAATTGTTAGTCTTCTCTTAGCTCTTCGCTCACTTCTTCAACTCATCGCTCTTGTGCCAACAGTTCACCACGTTACTATTATATTTGACAGTGAGTTTCAGTATGTGATTGTAGATTCTTGGTTCACGTCTCGGATGATCAACACCTATAGTTTATATTTGACAGTGAGTTTGAATATGTGAATTGAGCAGTGTTCGTTCATGTTTTGGGCCATTCAGGCGAGTGAGATACATTTTGATTTCGGACGCACATAAACTCAGTGAGCAATCTAAATTCTATTGTGGCCTCCAGGCAGACCTACAAGGACCAGGTGAGTAGATGGGGTCGGAGGGATGTACATCAAGGATGACCACATCGCCACCTGCAGGGATCAGTATCGAGGTACCTCGTAATTAACGTAGAAAGTCCTTCAGACAAATGGCCAATTTATATTCAATTGTTTTTTCTTTTATAAATATGATATTTTCTTCTAAAATAAATATGTTACTGTTCTAGGGTTTGAGTTGTCCATTCTATTTCCCCCCTCCCATTCTTCTTCTGGTTGACAGCAATAATTAATTATTGTTAATTACTGATGTCAAACCACAGTTAGGAACTTGTACCCGTCCTTCTCGTGGGAGTGCATTTGGCTATCCAGGTATTGTTTTTTATTAAAGTCGCGATGTAAAAATACTCAATTTTAATAATTTTTCCGATATAATTTTATATTCACTATTTACGTAAAAATGCACTCACACAAGGAGGAAGATGGTATAATTGGCGCCCGAACAGGGACTTGATTTGTTTACTAATTATGCTAATTAGTATAATTAGTGAACCCCACTAATTGGTCCCTAATTAATTAATTAAATTAAATTTTTTTTTTTTGCTTTTTAACATAAATTCCAGCCTATTGGGCTAAAATGATATATTTTTCCTTAAAGTCGGTAATTTAAAATCAAAACTGAAGAAGGATGGGTGGGATTAAGGAATGTGAATGACATCATTTATTGATATTGATATTTTATTTTTTATTTTTTGTTTTGACATTTTAAATTTTTCTGCGTAGTTTAGTAAGTATTTATTTTCATTTTACATATTATAACTATTGTTGTATTGTGATGCCATCTGACAGGTCGCGATAGAAATTAGATTAGCACCAGACCTCCAGTAATATTAATTGTTTTGTTTTGAGTTAATTGTTTTGAGATATATATTTCGTTTACCAGCATGGAAGGGAAAGGGAAGTCGGACTTAGAGCCGATACAGACACGGTCTAGGAAAACTATCCGTACGCCCCCGGAGTCCCCGGTAGAATTAGAGCCTAAATTTGACCTAGAGGCGATGCTTAAGGCCATGCAGGAACAGATGGGAAACTTGGGAAAGGATTTAAAAGCGGACATGCAGGAACAGATAGGACTACAGACTTCCGAGATAAGGGGTGTGCGCCAAGAAATTTCGGTAATGGCAAATAATATCGAACCCATTAATCGCGAGATGGGCACTCTACGATCTGAGTCCGGAGAATTGAGAACTAGACAGGACAATTTAGAAGGGAGATATGACAAACATGTTTCTGAAGTTAGGGACATGGTAGATGTCTGTTATCATGAAATGACAGGTAGGATCATGTCAGAAACACAACGTTTAGATCATGAAATGACAGGTAGGATCATGTCAGAAACACAACGTTTAGATAAGGAGGTCGAGGAAATAAATTCGAACCAAAATATTTTTCGTACCGATTGTGAGAAGAGATTCGCCAATATCTCGAAGAGAATAGATACTGTTTCGGGTCAAAATCAGGTCTCAACCCCAAAACATAATGACCAAGTGACGTTCACCATCCCTGAAGAACATAAGGATTGGTATACAGGTCAGACCTTTGCTCGCGAACAGCCTAGTAACGTCACTTTCCAAAATACGTATATAAAAAATTACGAACGTAACAAGGTAACGTTCCGTAACAATGTGTTGGATTTACCCAACCATTTCATATCAAATTTAGAAATTGCATATAGTCACATTGGAGAATTTTATAATCTGAACGAATTTATAAAGTCACATTTAAAGGGCGAGGGTCTGGATTGGTTCCTTGTAAAGTCAGGAAGTATCCGCTCTTTTGATGAATTCGTCAATGCGTTCAAAGATAGGTTCTGCGGGGAGAAATATGACGTTATAGTCCGTAGGGAACTTGATACCCAAGGCTATGCCGATCATATGGATAAAACACCCAGCGAACATTTTTCAAAATTAGTGTCACGACTCCAGGATAGTACACATAAAATTCAGGAAGGCTACGTATGTGAACTATTAAGCAAACATTACGGAGAGACGGTCGAAAATTCCGTTAGGATCCAGGGAATAATCTCTATTGAGAGACTACATGAACAAATAATTAGGATAGGTACTAACATAATTAGACGTGATTGTAAATTAAAGGATAGTCCTTGGAAAGGCGGGGGAAGACAGTACCGACCAGATAGTCTTCCGGAAAACAATAACTTTCCCAAACAAGACCTACCTCGTTACAATTCTGGGAATGCACGGGGAACCTCTCACTACAATCAAGAGAGAGGGAATCAATTTAGCCGAGGCCCTTCCCGCGAGTCAAATCCAAATTACGATCGGCCACGTAATTACTATGACTCAAATCAGAATTATAATCGACCACCTAATTATAGGGATAACCAGTCGAAACCTAACGTAAGAAACATGAAGATAGTGACCGACAACAATGTCAATACAGACATGAAAGAAATAAAGCAATCCCTTGGAGAGTTGGCTAACAACCTGAAACCAATTGTTGACCACTTGATAAAAAACTAAGTAGCAGGAGTGGGATGAATACACTCAAAGACAAGAGGGGAGGTAAATTTAAATTCAAGGGGGACATACGCAGTTTGCTTGGTACAGAGATGATGACGAGATTGACAGGGGACATTGACCTACATACTAACATTGACAATGGATGTCCCACTCCTGTAAAGATAAAGACAGACTGTAACAACGGACTGACATTGATGAAGCTACAGGGGTACCAAGAAGGTAGCGGTTTAGGAAAATACGGCAATGGACGCTTAGAACCAGTTTTTATCACCAAGAGAAGACCACTTCAGGGACTAGGTTACGAGTATAAATTTAATGATATCATGTTACCCATTAACGTAGATTCAATAGTAAAGACATCCTTACCAATCACTGCTAAGCAGAAAGAGCCCATCGACGAACAGACATACCCCGACAACACTATGACCGCCCCAGACCATGTAAATTCATCAATCATCGAAGAGGACGAAATCACAGACAGACCGACAGGCAATGACCAAAACATCACTTCCCTAGACGACGTCAGAATATCATCTCTGATGCAGGAGTTTTCTGACCTACTTAGAAACGAGGACGAAGTAACAGACATATCGACAGACAATGACCACATAATCCGCTACCCGACTAATGGCAACCCCACTTGTGAAGAACATCCGCAGGTGAACTTCATCAAAGACAATAGGATAACTGACATTTCGGGACTACACCAACAAACTTACAAATTTACAGAAAAACAGGCCGAAAGACAGAAACAGAACTTTGAGGTACGACACCAACAGACTACGTTAGAAATTGACGATCAGGTGTTAGTACAACCTCTGCGGATACCCATCGGTAAGAGGGATATATCCAAGCTATTACTATTACTATTCTGGGAAGGACCTTACCAGATTTTAGACAAGGAAAGTCCTCAAATTTTTATTTTAGGACATCTCGGCAGCGACGTTGTAAGAGGGATATTTTATACGATCTTACAGAAGCCGTATATTAGCGGATAGATTTACAAGCAGGCTAGAGAAGCGCTAGGGCTCTCTTTGAGATTAACGATCTTACTTCAGCCGAGTTAGGGGGGCGATTATTGCAGACGAGATCGCGGCCCTAGAGTCAGGGAAGAGATTTGTGACGTCTCTATGGGTGTCCATCCCCAACTATCCCAGGAACAGTTAGACAAAGTCACACACACATAAAACAGACACTATTTTTTATTATTTGGGAATTATTTATTATTTTACACTAACGGCCAACACCTCATTATACAACAACACACAAAGAATCACACATACACATTTATTGGGGACACGGGATTTATTATTTAGTTATTTTTTTTTGTAAATAAAATAAGGCAGACGGGGACATTCTGGCACTCCCCTGGGGCTTAACATCGAGCATACCCCCCTTGGTCGAGCTCAAAGATTCCGAAGTGAATCGCCAGGTTGTAAATATTTTAGATAGTAAGGTATGATTATTTTTTTTATTTTTAGTAATAGAGAAGTTTTCTTCATTTTTTTTTGTATATAATAATTAGAATTTTATATAATAAGTTAGGATAATTTTTGTTTATATTTAGTGATAGGATATTTTTTTAAATAGTGTTAGTAATTTTTTTTATATATTAGTACTGTTAGGATAATTAAGGTAGGATAGGTTTGTGGGTTCATTTTAATTTAACATAATTGTAGGACGGGGCAGAAGAGGTATGGACTGGCCATCCATGGGAATATACCTACGTATTTAAATTTGATTAGGAGGCGCGGATGTGAGTAGGGTGACAGCGGGGTGATGGCACACACATTCGTGAATGATCATATTTGATAAATATATCCCAACTGTATTTGTAATATTCTAAATTATCTCTTCAAAATTTTTTTTGTATTTTGACTAATATTTGTATGCGATCAGTGTAACTGTTAATAATGTCACATTAACTCATCTTTATTCTATTTGACCATTATGTTAGCCCATTGATATTTTTTAAATGTGTTTGTCACATATATCCAGGTATGGACCTTACTTATTATGATAGAGTGTCGACCACGGTAGGTCAAATGTCAATTTTTTTATTTTAGTTAAGAAATCCTAAGGCAAGGAGCCGAAGCATACATGACTGAAGGGGGATATAGATATTATAAACTAGAGGGGATTCCAAGAATTGAATATTTAATTATCTTACACACGGAGAAGGGGCCACTCCATTGATGCTTGTAGAATCCATTTAAAGGGGCGGGAGTTGTTTAATTATTTTTTTTACGCCATGAACTGACTGTTTGAACTGAAGAAAGGGTTTCGCTACTTGATTAATGCGGATGCCGGAATTTACATATGTTTATGAAACTGAGATGGGATTTGAGTGGGCTTATTTTTCTATTTTATATTTCGTCGTCGTTCCGGCAGAAGGTAAATACCTGTCGAAGGCCTAAGGAGGCATATGGTTAGGGTCTGGTCAACCCAAATTTTTGTTGAAGCGGATTGAGTATATGGGAATTCAGTTGAAACATTGTCGAGGCGTGGGGCCTTTTTGGATATTTTAAGCAGTCAAGGAATGTATGCAAGGAATAGAATCGTTATTTGCCAATGGAGAGGGTTAACTCCAAGAAGTACAGTGTAAAGTAGAATCATGCTTTGGTCACGCATGCATAGGCAAGCCATGCCGAATAGAAAGGAAATTTAAAATCATGTTTTGGTCACGCATGATAATGAGGTCGATACCTGAGTATTTGTAATGTATAATTATTTTATTATGACTTTGGGCAAGTCTTCTTTTAATGAATATTGGTTAAGTGTATATGCTCAGTGAACGAGCAAGTGTTGAGTGAAACTAATAAAATATGTGACTTCCAATGGTCATTTAGCCGACATATTTTATTTTAACGGGAACGGGGGATATTGTAGCATGCCTACCTTATAGACAATATATAATGCTCAGAACTAGCGATGCTGCAGAGAATCGCGATCGCTAGGAGTAAAATATGGCTTGTGAGGTGTTGATCGAAAGAGAATTGCATTCGGAAGAACATGCTCGAAACCAGCGATTGCTGCGAGAAAAACGCAATCGCTGGGAGCAGAAACAAAGAACAATAGAGATGGGGAATAGAAAGGAAGCCAGGATAATTGTCGGCATCCTGTGTGGTAATTATATTGTCGGCTCAGTTTTTCACATAACTCTAATTAATATCCGCTGGGATTCACAGCCTGACATCCGCAGGCTATCACAGAACTCTCAAGTGGTCACCGGTGATTGGCTGAGGATGGGGTGGGCGGAGACTGACGACCAATGAGACATCAGGAATCATCCCCAGAACAAATCATCCCCACTCTTCGCTCAACCTCTTGGCTCACTTATTCAATTGTTAGTCTTCTCTTAGCTCTTCGCTCACTTCTTCAACTCATCGCTCTTGTGCCAACAGTTCACCACGTTACTATTATATTTGACAGTGAGTTTCAGTATGTGATTGTAGATTCTTGGTTCACGTCTCGGATGATCAACACCTATAGTTTATATTTGACAGTGAGTTTGAATATGTGAATTGAGCAGTGTTCGTTCATGTTTTGGGCCATTCAGGCGAGTGAGATACATTTTGATTTCGGACGCACATAAACTCAGTGAGCAATCTAAATTCTATTGTGGCCTCCAGGCAGACCTACAAGGACCAGGTGAGTAGATGGGGTCGGAGGGATGTACATCAAGGATGACCACATCGCCACCTGCAGGGATCAGTATCGAGGTACCTCGTAATTAACGTAGAAAGTCCTTCAGACAAATGGCCAATTTATATTCAATTGTTTTTTCTTTTATAAATATGATATTTTCTTCTAAAATAAATATGTTACTGTTCTAGGGTTTGAGTTGTCCATTCTATTTCCCCCCTCCCATTCTTCTTCTGGTTGACAGCAATAATTAATTATTGTTAATTACTGATGTCAAACCACAGTTAGGAACTTGTACCCGTCCTTCTCGTGGGAGTGCATTTGGCTATCCAGGTATTGTTTTTTATTAAAGTCGCGATGTAAAAATACTCAATTTTAATCATTTTTCCGATATAATTTTATATTCACTATTTACGTAAAAATGCACTCACACAAGGAGGAAGATGGTATAATAGTTACTTCAGTTAGAAAAAATAAAAAGATGTATAAATTGTATTCCGATTGGGAGATGTTCCTCTCGTCACTTCCTGCTACTAAGTAAAGTAATTGTAATTAGGACCATTGGTAAATCCGCTGGTCGGTGACCTTTGCATTTCTCTTTCAACTATAAGCCATTTCAACTTTATTTATATAGGTATGACAGTACCTGTTACTATAATACTGTGTTGATGTACTATTTCAGGGGATCCTTCCGAATGCAACGTAAGTGCTACATCTATAACATATTGTATTCCTTAATGCATTTGCTTATTGTCAATACCTAATTGCACGTTTATGTTCTTTTTTCAGTGTATCTACTTATGCATCATGATGAGATTAGGTTTTGTAAGTAATGCCAGCAATGTTACAAATTTGGACAATTCTACAAAAAGTGGCACTGCATCTTTTTTTCAGTTACAATTTTTTTTTTAGATTTTTCAGGATATTTTCTGCAGGTTAGGTTTCGGAAGTTCTCATGTGAATATGAGCTGAACAAAATTCACCTTTAGAATTATTCTTTTGCTAATATTTTATTTAAATGATTTAAATAAAATACCTAATAAATATTTAATTCAACTTTTTCAGCAAGATGGTAGTGGAATTGTTTCAGTCATCTATTTCAGTTTGATGTGAGATGTCCAAGTTAAACGTCTGTCTACATGAAGTCCTAGATATCGAACACTGTCCGATGCAGGAATGGGCTGGTTGTTAATGTAAACTGGTGGACAAGTGTTGTGCCTGAGAGTGAATGTGGTTTGCAGGGATTTGCCTCTATTAATTGTTATTCTCCATTTGTTGGCCCAATCTGTTTGCTGGTATAAATGTCCTTATAAGTATGAGCTTGCTTGTGTTGGGTCTGAGTGTGTTGAGAGAATGGCTGTGTCGTCTGCGTACGTAGCGAGTAGTGTGTTGTCGTGTTGTGGAATGTGTGATGTGTCGATAGAGAAGAGTAGGGGACTGAGGGAACTTGCTTGGGGGACTCCAGCTTAGACCTCTTAAAGACACCTTAAAGTTTCTGTTCTCTAGGAATGACTGAAGTTATAAATAATATGTGTGAGGAAGGTGAGTTTTAAGTGTGTATAGCAGGCCTGGGTGCCAAACACGATCAAACGCTTTTTCCATGTCTAGAAATACGCCTGTGCAAAACTCTTTTCTTTCATATCTGGTGGCGATATAATCGACCAAACGATGGCACTGGTGTATTGTCGAATGTCTTTGTCGAAAGCCAAATTGATGATCTGGGAGAAGGTTGTCTTGTGCAGTGATGTCTGTCCAGTAGAAGTCTCTCTAGTGGTTTGGATATCCCAGGAAGCAGACTTATAGGTTTGTATGACGAGGCCTGGTCTGGGGTTTTCCCTGGTTTGAAAATCATCCTTACTACTGACATCTTCCAGGCAAGCGGATAGTAACATAGCCGTATACTGAGTTGTATAGGTTCGTCAAGTAATAATACTAATAAAAACATAGTTATTAAAAACGGGGAAGGTTACCCATTTCCCCGCCGATCAAATAGGGTGATATGACCGACCACCCTCAGGGAGTTAGGGGAAGGTTACCCATTTCCCCGCCGATCAAATAGGGTGATGTGACCGACCACCCTCAGGGAGTTAGGGGAACCCAAAAAAAAAAAAAATAGTTCGTCAAGTAAATTAGTCAGTCCTTTTCTCGGTAGCTGTCTCAGTATCTCAGCGGTTATCAGATCATGACCTGGAGATTTGCGTAAGGGGAGTTTTTTAATTGTCAGTTCAACTTCATTGGGACTGAATGCCTTTGGGGGGAGAGTTAGTTGGAGGGGGGTAGTAAGTGCTGTCGGTACTTGGCCTGTATGTTGGTCGTCTCCTATGTCCTCGTGTAGAGTGAATACTTTGGAAAGATAAGTCCCAGTCAATTGGCCCTGTTATTAGCCTCTGAGGCCGGGCCAGTGGTTTAGAGGCTAGTTCAAGTAAAACTGGGGAGTGGTCTGATGATAAGTCGTCTAAGCTGTTCACGAAGTTATTTGGGATGTAATGAATTAGTCGAGTATGTCAGGGGATTTAGTGATGTGGGCCAATACGTTGGTTGTCTTGGGGCTATGATGTCGTAACTGGAAGAATTTAGTAGTCCAAGTAGTCTCCGTCCTCTAGTGTTGGTCGTGCGACAACCAAAATGCACATGTTTGGCGTTCAGATCGCCACCAACTATGAATCGTGGACCCAGGCCTTGGAGTAATGTGGTCATGTCGTGTAGTGTCAGTGTCTTGTTGGGTGGACTGTAGGCTGAACAGATTGTTAATGGGTTGGAGTTGCAATTAATAGATACGGCTGTGTATTGAAGCGACGTGGTAGGTGTTTGTGGTATGAGAGTGTGCTGGATGCTGCGATGTATGAAGATGAGGCTGCCGCCGTGTGCTGTTCTGTATGTTACATAGTCCTTGATGTGAAAGTATAGTTTGGAAGTCAAATGTGTCTCAGTAATTAGTGCTATATCAATTTTTGTGTCGTTTAGAAGTATTTCCAGTTCATGTTCATGGGAGATCAGCCCATTGGCATTCCACAGTAGGAGTGTTAGCTTGTTATTTGTGTGTATTGTGTGAATCATTTCGATAGTTATGGAATGAGCTCTGAAACAAGTGTTGTGAGGAGGGTGATGAGCGGTGTGATGACAGATTTGAAATCAGTGAGAAATAAGGTGAGCGTGTTGGCGGTGTCGACACTACCTGAAGCAGGCATGGGAGGGGTCTGTACGCGTGTTCTATCTGAACTACAGGTCGCGATAGATGTTTTATTGGCTTTTGTTTCTAATGTGAATGAGTCCTACCCAATAAGCGCAAGCAAGTCTTCTTTTAATCTTTTTATGTCGTTCAGATTTCGTGTATATATTTTTGGAGTTTTTTTTTTGTAATTTTTCTACTGTTGGCTCCTCGTCCATTTTTTGAGAACCCTTTTTTTCTGTATCATGTATTATAAGTTTGGTGAGAGGCTGAAAAGGATTGGGCCTAATGAAATTTAGAATGGTGATTTCGTGACTTTTGAAAATGTTTTCAGGGATGGGTGAATGAGATGAAGATGGTTTTGATTTTCCCTTGGCTCGTGTGGGTGCGGTGCTGGGTGATGGTTGAGTGGTCATATTGACTGGCTTACCATCCGTCTTCCATTATCCTTTGGGAACCCGCGGGGCAGAAACAATAGTCCGGGTAATGTTTAACGAAAAAACAATAAAACTGATAACACTAAATATAAATAAAAGTTAATAAACTGAAAAAGAATAATTAAAATACAAAAGAAAAACATATAAACTAAAATCTCAAAAGTTAACCTTAAATAGGAATGTTCACTTTATGATAGCTACAGCTGTTAATTGACATTTTTTAAATTATTTTTAATGCATCAATGGCAGTTTCATAAAGTAATCATAATACTCGAGTTTGATATAGAATTTATTTAATTCTGATATTGACAATTTTTATTTGTACTCTATGCGCAAGTCAATATTATATTGAATATATCCCAGATCTACTCAAATAGATACGATATATGTGTGGTTCAGTTCCCAGATTGGTAATAGACCACTGCCACCAAATTGAATATATCCCAGAACTACTCAAATACATGCGATATATGTGTGGTTCTGTTCCCAGATTGGTAATATAGACCACTGCCACCATATTGAATATATCCCAGATCTACTCAAATATATGCGATATATGTGTGGTTCTGTTCCCAGATTGGTAATATAGACCACTGCCACTATATTGAATATATTCCAGATCTACTCAAATACATGCGATATATGTGTGTGGTTCTGGTTCTAGATTGGTAATATAGACCACTGCCACTGTTGGGTTTGGGTACAGGTTAAATGAGAACTTCGAGTAGAACAAGAGATATATTTATTTGGACAACACCTTTATTACAATACCGCGTGGGAACTACACAAGTCACTCACTTACTGTGCTTGGTAACAGACGACTCACTTTATACCAGCGTGGTAATAAACAACTCACTTCCGCATGGTAACTAACGACTCACCTTATACCCGCGTGGTAATTAGGACGAATCCATTCCGCACACCGCGTGCTGGCTCGACCCAGACTCTCAGTCCACCCCGCGTGGTGACCAACTGGTCCCTCTCGTTGTTAAGAGACGACTCACTTTATACCCGCGTGGTAACAGCCAACTCAACCAACTCAGTCCACCCCGCGTGGTGCCCAACTGCTTACTGACTCATGCAGCTCAAGAGTCCCGCCGACTCCCATCGACCGCCTCGGCGCGTTCCCGAATTCACCCACACTCAACTCGCGACTTAACATCCCGCCCCCCATGAAGGCTCGGCTTCATTATTGGGTTGGGAGCGGGCATAGTCGCGAAAGCGGTCTGCGCACGACCCCGGCGGTCGTTAGCGAATGGTGTGCGAGTGGTGATCTCAGCGCCGCGTGTAGTGGAAGGCGGCTGTCCGAGCCGACTTTTGCGTCCAGGCATACGATGAGTAGGCCAATTGGTGCGTTGAGGTCGTGGGTTGCAGGCTTCATCCAAAGAGGCTGGAGGCGCTGAAGTCGCGGGTCTCGGCTCAGTTTGCGCAGAAGAGGCGTCGCAGGTGGATTCGTTCGCGGTAGCGGGAGGTGCAGTCTTCTCAGCAGCAGAAGATCTACGGCGTCGGCGCTGGTGCCGCGGGGTCTTGTTTTTTCTAAGTCGACTAATTTGACTTTCTTCGCGACATTTTTCAAATGAAAATAATAAAATGGACTGTATGTACTTGCGTTAATCCGGCCCGGTAAAAACCATGTTGGGTTTGGGTACAGGTTAAATGAGAACTTCGAGTAGAACAAGAGATATATTTATTTGGACAACACCTTTATTACAATACCGCGTGGGAACTACACAAGTCACTCACTTACTGTGCTTGGTAACAGACGACTCACTTTATACCCGCGTGGTAATAAACAACTCACTTCCGCATGGTAACTAACGACTCACCTTATACCCGCGTGGTAATTAGGACGAATCCATTCCGCACACCGCGTGCTGGCTCGACCCAGACTCTCAGTCCACCCCGCGTGGTGACCAACTGGTCCCTCTCGTTGTTAAGAGACGACTCACTTTATACCCGCGTGGTAACAGCCAACTCAACCAACTCAGTCCACCCCGCGTGGTGCCCAACTGCTTACTGACTCATGCAGCTCAAGAGTCCCGCCGACTCCCATCGACCGCCTCGGCGCGTTCCCGAATTCACCCACACTCAACTCGCGACTTAACAGCCACCATATTGAATATATCCGAGATCTGCTCAACTAGATGCGATATATGTGTGTGGTTCTGTTCCCAGATTGGTAATATAGACCACAGCCACCATATTGAATGTATCCCAGATCTATTCAAATACATGCGATATATGTGTGGTTCTGTTCCCAGATTGGTAATATAGACCACTGCCACTATATTGAATATATTCCAGATCTACTCAAATACATGCGATATATGTGTGTGGTTCTGTTTCTAGATTGGTAATATAGACCACTGCCACCATATTGAATATATCCGAGATCTGCTCAACTAGATGCGATATATGTGTGTGGTTCACTTCCCAGATTGGTAATATAGACCACTGCCACCACATTGAATGTATCCCAGATCTACTCAAATACATGCGATATATGTGTATTTCTGTTCCTAGATTGGTAATGTAGACCACTGCCACCATATTGAATATATTCCAGATCTACTCAAATAGATACGATATATGTGTGGTTCTGTTCCCAGATTAGTAATATAGACCACTGCCACCATATTGAAATTGAGAAAACAACCGTCACGAGAAGTGTGCCACACTTTTAATAGAATTGTCCATATATATTTCTACTATATTTGGGACTATGACCAAATACATTGTAACCAATAGAGATGGCCATAACAATTACATCGCATGGAATGATTTCGGAGACTAATTATGGGAGGCATTGGATTGAATACTCCTTGACATAATACATTTAATATTTATAATAATCTATTCAAAGTATGATGATCGCAACTAAATATATATATATATATATATATATATATATATATATATATATATATATTTAAATTTGAGAAACCCACAAGCAATTGGTGTATTTTATTATGTTTAATTATATATTCTCCATTTCTGTACATCCAGTTCAATAATATTTCATGTTCCTTTTTCTAGATGTTTCATAATGGACAAATAAACTACCCCTATGTGAAAAATTTCCTAAAAATGACAACCTCGCGTGATGGCATTATGGATGCAGTGCAAAATAAATGTTTTATAGGTAATGTATTCTATTTGAGAGAGTTGGATTTAACCTGATGTACCTATTTCTAAAAACGTTTTAGTTCTTCAGAATAACAGATTGTTCATTATTTTATTTATTATTATAGTCCGTAAGGAGGTAAATTTATATCTAATCTACTTTTATGCAAGACATTGTTTACAATTATGTTCCATTTAAGTCTTGTCTGACATAGCACCAGTGGTCATAGCATATTGTTTTAGCTAAATATTTTTAAGAGAAGTGACATTTGCAGAAATAAAATCTATATTTTATTTATAAACGCTATCCGTGGTACAGGGGAAGTTATGTAATTGGACATAAATTCGACGTTGGTTTTCGACCTAATTTCTTGTTTTTCTGACTTCTTTATACTGTGATTTATGTTGATTACTTAACTATTGAAATATTGTGTCGCTTAGATTCTCGGTTCGACAAACCCATTGGAAAGATCGGTCGACAATGTGACTTAGCCGCTAAACTTTATCACTGTCTACGTTTTCCATTATAATGGGTAAGTTTATTCAATTTAAAAATTCCTCATTTTATTTCTGTTTTGATTATTTTTAAAAAATTGTTCTATGTTATTATATTTAAGGATATCAATATGTCAATTGAGAAATAATTCTTCCATTTGTGACTCAGATCTGCTCTCAGTTATCAATTTTTTTAAAAATATCTATGCATCAGGACCTTATAAGGTCAGAGGTTTTTCTCTGATAATATGCCAGTTACCAACATATTTATAATGAATGTCTCCTTAATGTTTGCCAAAATTAGAATAAACATTATTTCGATGGTCCCTAATAAGAAATTCGCAAAGCGCATCAATAACATAAGTTATTCGAATAGTCTATCAATAAAGTCGTAATTTAGATGAAATATGTGATAAAATTATTTATAATACCTAATTGATTGAAAGGTTTTAATGTGAGTGATTTATTATAAATAATAAAATAATTAAATGAATTGAACTTATAATGAAACTAGCAGTAATACCCGGCGTTGCCCGGGGAACTTTGACTTTTCTCCCAATATCTCCTATAAGGCTATTCAGTTCCTCGACAGTACATTCATGATGTTATAATTTTCAATTATTCATACGGAATAAGGCTTATAGTCCTTCAAATGTAGTAACGCTAGTAAGTTTTTAGGACCCCTGGGCACCACAGCTATTAAGTGCCTTGCAACAGCGGACCCTACAGCTAGTACGTAGTTAGAACCACTGGGCATCACAGCTAGTATGTGTTTTGCAACGGCGGACCCCACAGCTAGTACGTTTTTAGGAACGCTGGGCATCACAGCTAGTATGAGTTTTGCAACGGCGGACCCCACAGCTAGTACGTAGTTAAATACGCTGGGCCACACTGCTAGCGCCTTGCAACAGCGGACCCCACAGCTAGTACGATATTAGGAACGCTGGGCATCACAGCTAGTAAATGTCTTGCAACAGTGAACCCCACAGCGAATACATAGTTACTACTACTACATGTGAAATTCCATGACAATCCAATCATCCGTTAATTACCTATCACTATCTTCAAATTTAGGCCTACCCCCGTAACCCCCCTCCCGTTCATAATTTTTTGACGTCACACACCCTATTTTTCTATTCGGCCTTTATGAATACTACATGTGAAATTTCGTGACAATCTGACCAACCGTTAATGAGCCAGCACTATATTTATACTTAGGCCCCCCCCCCCCACAACCCCCCTCCCGTTCAAAACTTTGGGTCGCCACACACCTTATATTTCTATTTGGCTTTTAAAAATACTACATGTGAAATTTCATGACAATTCGACCATTAGTTAATGAGTTAGCACTATTTATATACTTAGGCCCCCCTTACAACCCCCCCTCCCGATCAAAACTTTGGAACGCCACACACCTTATTTTTCTATTTGGTCTTCAGGAATACTCCATGTGAAATTTCGTGACAATCCGACCAACCGTTAAACAGTTAGCTCTATATTTATACTTAGGCCCCCCCACAACCCCCCCTCCCGTTCAAAACTTTGGGACGCCACACACCTTTTTTTCTTGTTTGGCTTTTAAAAAGACTACGTGTGAAATTTCATGACAATTCGACCATTAGTTAATGTGTTAGCACTATTTATATACTTAGGCCCCCCTTACAACCCCCCCTCCCGATCAAAACTTTGGGACGCCACACACCTTTTTTTCCTGTTTGGATTTTAAAAAGACTACCTGTGAAATTTCATGACAATTCGCCCATTAGTTAATGAGTTAGCACTATTTTTATACTTAGGCCCCCCCACAACCCCCCCTCCCGATCAAAATTTTGGGACGCCACATAGCCTATTATTCAATCGGGCTCAAAAGAATGCTACATGGGAAGTCTCATAAAAATCCGTCCAGCGGTTTGGGCGTGATGCTGGAACAAACATACATACATACAAACAAACAAACAAACAAACCCCGTTTCATCTTTATTAATATAGATTATTCTTCCACACAAGGGATATGCCAAAATGAAAGGTTTTAATGTATATGATTGATTACAAATAATAAATAGAAATTAAATGTTGAAATACAATGATGAAGTTAATTTAAATAATATTCTGCCTAAATGAATTTAATAAAAAAATATTTACTAACAAAATTAACGAAAAAGATTCTAAGTAAACAAATAAGAAAAAAAAAAAGGGGATCATTAAAGATTTTTTGTGACGGGGCGAACTCAACAAAATGTTACTTATTATGTTTTTCATCCATCCCTGATTAATGTAAGGTAATTAATCATTAGTCATTAACCAGTCAGGCATGCGCAGTGTAGTCTATAGAACAGTAATAAATAAATAAAAAATTGATCTATATGTTGAGTTCGCCCTTCTCTTTCGCAACGCCTCATATATACAATTTGAAATAATTGAAAAAAGTATTTATTAATGATTAGGTATTTCTAAAAAATTCAGAAATAAAAAAAAAATTAAGAGTTGGTTGAAAATAATAGTTAAAAGTAGTTAAAAAAAAAAAAAAAAAAAAATAGAAAGGAATCTTTTTGAATTTGATAGATCAATTAGCATACTTGCTTACTGAGCTCAAGGTCGCGGGTTAACACCCGGCCGAGGCCCTTAGTTTATTTCATCTGGTAGGTAAAAAAAACTGAAGCACGCCGTCCTTCGGATGGGACTTAAGCGATGGTCCCTAGCCTGTAAGATATCAAGTACTAGATAAAGACCCCTACCCTAGGTGAATTGAAATATAGGATAGGCAAAATTTTGGACTCCCATAGTAGAGTCGGGTTCATGTCCCCCAAAGTGACGAAAGAGCACTCTGATAGTAGGCGATATGACCTTGTAGTTAAAGCCCAGGCGTGAGTCATAATAACTATGTAGGTACCTATTTATAAAGTAACAGAAGAAATGTTGCATTACTTCTTGACAATTCCCTTCAACGCATTTTTAAATGTTCTATAAGACATGAAGAAGGGGTCCAAATGGTCATTGACAGAATTGAAGTTTTTTAACTGGGTTCGGTGGGGTTCGGTTGAAGAATAAGAATAGTTGTAAGAAAAATAATATAACAAGGGAGGGAGGTTTTATATGTTGAATTAAAGCTAAGTATCGGTAACTGTTGCCAATGACAGATATCGGTAACAGTAATAATAAGAGAACAATACTAGTATATAAAATACTGGTAAAAGTTATCAGTTACAGATACCATCTCTTAATGTTACCACAACCCCTCTCCGAATAACAGAATTTCTTTTGAATGGACATGTTTTTCATTCAGAGCCTTTCAATCCACGTTTTATTTTTGTTTATTAGATAATATCATATTTATAAGTAGCTCATCACAACGAACTTTAAAATATGGTTTACGTTAGTTGTGGGCGCCGGTAGCTCAGTGGTAAGCGTGCTTGACTTCTGAGCTCAAGGTCGTGGGTTCGTAGCCCGACCGAGACCCTTAGTTTATTTTATCTGTGAGATAAAATAAACTTAAGCACGCCGTCCTTCGGATGGGACGTTAAGCGATGGTCCCGAGCCTGTACGATGTCAGGTACTCGTTAAAGACCCCTACCCTAGATGAATAAAAATTTAGGGTAGGCAAAATTTAGGACTCCCACAGTAGAGTCGGGCTCATGTCCACCAGAGTGACGAAAGAGCGCTCTGGTAGTAGGCGATATGACCTCGTAGTTAAAGCCCGGGCATGAGTCATAAAACCTAACCTAACCTATATATATATTTTTTTTTTTTTTCAGCGTCAGGTTGTACAGTTCAGTCTATAACAGAACCTTTAATATATTAATGTTTGAGTATTTTTATGTATGCATCTGAGAAATAAAATTGTTTGCAAAAATGACGTAAGTAGTAATTCTATACAAAAAAAAAATGAACCCTACAATTTACATAATGATTTTCTTTTAAAATGTTTGTATAATGTAGACATGATTAAGATAGAAGTTTTTTGCTAGAGGATATGCCAAAATCATCGAAATCCCATGATATATTATCAATTTTATCGAATTATGTGAGTCATTTTCAAATCATTTGTCTGTTTCATGTTTTGTGAGTGATTCCAATATTTAAAAAAATACAATAAATTTATAAGATTTGAAACGGAGGAAAATTTACAGTTTGGTCATTGCACTTGAACTTTGTGTATTCCTAAAAGGGTGATTCTCTGAAACTAAGGAAATAGCTGTCCCAAGCACTTTGTGGCTGGTGTGATAGTATTTTTGGAATTTTTCTTTTTTCCATGAGGTGAATAATGGGTGACTTTTTCAATAATTTATTATCATTCTAATCCTTGTTTTTGTATCAATCAATTTCTTTCAAAATGGTTGATTCTCAGTCCCTCACTATGTCCTACACTCGAGGTCGCTGTGTTCAAGAAGCTCACACCTATCCATAATCACCTAAAAATGAGATGAATGTACATATAATTTGTCAAATTAGGCCTCTACTTTTGGTGAACTTGGGGAATTTAGTGTAACATGGTTATAACTGGTCAAGAATAAAAAGTATATCCTTGTCCCAAGTGGTTTTCCTCAGTCCCTCACATATGTTTGAAAAATGGCGCCAAGGTCATGTATGTCACTTTTCTACAATTTGAGAGGTCGGCAACATTTCTTCACTTCCCGTCTAAAAGTTGCTATTTAACTTACGCCTTGGCTTTCTTGATCATGTGATATTGAAATTAAACCATCGATGAAACAAGATTAATGTTTCCTGATTGACGGTGTTCTTCGATGTTATTATCGATAGCAAACATCGATTCCATGCTCATCCCTAGTATTAAAAAATCTCAAAACAAAATCACTGAACTTCAGGGAAATGTTTTCCCCTCCTAATCGGAAACTCACCAATCTCAAGGACCAAATTTCACCTCATATAAAATTACACAAAAAAAACAATAAAATAATTACAAAATAAAGCACCAAAACAAATTAAAATATACAATACTTATTTCAAATATATTTTTAAAACTCAGTCAAATTCGGATAAAATTGAAATGTGAAATTGTGAATACTTACTTTTGACTTTGAGCCATGTTGTGATAAATTCTGTTCCAGCTTCATTCGTGGCGAAGCATTGTAGCATACCGGTATCTTCCATCCGCAGCTTTTTTATCACCAATGAACCATCTTCGTCTATTTTGTATCTGAAAGAAAATATTGAATATTTAATAATAATTTAATTAGGAAAATTATTAATTATTAATAGCAAAGTTAAATGCTATGTCGAGGGGATATATGACAAAATCAATCAGTTATACTCCTATTTTTTTGAGAGTTGTTGGCTGAGGGTTGGGTTAGAGGGGAGGACAGAGTACAAAAGTACAAAAAAAATATAGATAATTATTTTTTACTTTCTTATATTTATAGTATAAGAAAGTATTATAATCGTTGAAACCTGAGTAACCAACAAAATCAATTTAAAAGATATCTCCAAACTAGACATAATAAACACAACAGAAACAAAGAAATGGGTAAGCTTACCCTATTACGGGAAAATTTCTGAACAAATAGGCGATATTCTTAAAAAAGAAAACTTCAAAGTTAGTTTCAGAACAAATAGGACACTTTACAAACACCTTAACAATACGAAAGACCTAATAAAAACAGAAGAAAAGAGTGGGGTTTATCAATTAAATTGCAACTCTTGCAACCTAGTCTATACAGGACAAACTGGGACTGGGCGACAATTCAAACAAAGACTCAAAGAACATATATCAGAAATAGATACTAACATGGACACAACACACAACATAACAAAATCAACATTTGCACAACACATCAACCAACACAAACATACGTTTGATAAAGACACAGGCATAAAATACCTTAATTTCTGCGAAAAAAGCCCATTGCTCAACTCATTAGAACAATTAGAAATAAACAGAACTTTAAAAAATGGAAATTGTATGAACGACCAAACCAATCTAAAATATTCCCCTTTACTGTCACCAATAATATGACCCTCCAGTCGATGTGCACAGGTACGTTTAAATATACATAGAATTTACCAATATATATATATATATATATATAGATATATGATTTATCTGAATCTTGCCAATAGATATATTTATATAATTTACAGTATATTAATTTTAATTAAGTTGTAACTGGAACCAATTATTTTTGATTTTTTAATGTTATATTATTCGCCTGTTCATTGTTAATGCTTTATACCTAGATCTTAGAAGGGGTCACACATTTGAAATATGGGGACCGCCTTGTCATAAAATATCTCACAGCTTGACAATTTAGCTTAGTTAGGAATGTCTGACGTCATGGGGAACACCAGTAGGGAGGGTAATGGGTTCCTCGAGAGGCTGACATTCTGAAAATTAACTTATCTCTTATGCTTTTGGCTGAGGATGGTAGAAATACCGAAAGTACTCCCATGTATATGTATATAGTTAGTGAAATTAGACAATATATTAAATAAACAAGTTTTATTTTATTTTTCAAGTCCATATTATAATCGTGCAAAAACACGAAATCGAGTTTTCAACGGATTTTCACGTTTCAAGGTCCCCTGAATACGTTTTGACCATTTTCGCGATGTGTGATTAAAACGTTGTGAGAGCTCTAACACAGAAATGTTGGTATGAAATTTAAAGGGGGTAGATATTGATGATTAGATTTTTAGCCAAAATGTGCCGAAAAAGTAAGACTACTTCCGTGTACATTTTACATAATACCTTACCGCTTATATTTATGACCTAATCAATATTATTTTTGGGGTAAAAAATTGTAGAGAATACTAAAAGAGTAATTTTATATGAAATAGGTTAGGTTAGGTTTTATGACTCGTGCCCGTGCTTTAACTAGTCATATCGCCTACTACCAGAGCGCTCTTCTGGTGGACATGAGCCCGACTCTACTGTGGGAGTCCTAAATTTTGCCTACCCTAAATTTTTTATTCACCTAGGGTAGGGGTCTTTAAAGTGTACCTGACATCGTACAGGCTCGGAACCATCGCTTAACGTCCCATCGGAAGGACGGCGTGCTTAAGTTTATTTTACCTCCCAGATAAAATAAACTAAGGGGCCTCGGTCGGGTTTCGAACCCACGATGTTGAGCTCACAAGACAAGCATGCATACCACTGAGCTACCGGCGCCCTCTTTTTAGTATAAACATATTTCGAGAGGGAGGAGGATGGAGAGTGCTCTGTAAAAACTTGGTCGGTATAACCAAAACCTGTAAAGGCAACATCAACAAAAAAACATTTTGTTTTTGTTTTTTTCTTCATTAAATTATTTATCGAATTCCTATACTTTTCTCAAGTATCATTTATCAAGTAAATACTATGTTGAGGGTGTCTGTATAAATGTTTCAACATGAGGAAGTACCTGCCGGTTGAAGTGTATTGGATCCTTATCACGGTCTATAACCACGATGACAGAGTGTAAATAAAGCAACTTTCCGAGAAACAGAGGATTTTCTGATAAACTACACACGTCAGAAGCACGACTGGCTTTCAAGGAAATGAAGTAAAACCATCCAAAGGATAGTTGTTGCAAGATGGCGCCCAAATCTCAAGTTCTGTGGTCAGGTAGTTCTATTCTATAAATGGGCTCTTCAGGTAGCTCTGAACATCATCATTTTGTAATCAGAACTTCAAGGCTGAACTTGCGGTCGGTCGTTCATCCACCTCAGTCCCTCAACAAACTGGATTTTGTTTTAGTAAGTATAATATCTTAATGTTCTTAACTTCAGTAGATGTATTATGGTAGGCTATAAATGTGGCTGAAAGTTGATTTCTTCCAAATTAAATGTAAACGTGTAATCAACGTTTTACTAAAAATTTCTCAGTCCCTCACATTACCAGATTACGAAATACATGAATCACGAAACCATTTTCGTCCACCAAGCTCGGACTTGAAGTTTTTAAAGGAGAATTTGTCAGCTAATGAAATCTTGATCCATTGCGACTTTAGCGAAAAATTTTCAACTAAAGTGTCAACGGAAATCCAATCCATCCATTTTGGTGGAAGCAGAAAGCAATTCACTCTGCACACCGTTTAGCTTTATTTCAGGCCTATATAGTAGTCACCCGTCTACTCGGCCCTCTGCTCGCCCACCAGATCGCCGGCTTCTCGCACGTTTACTTGGCCGGCCACTCGCTAGTCTACTCGCCCGTCCACTCTTCCGGCCACTTTCCCGTCTTCTCGTTCGGCCATTACCCCGGCTCCTTCTCGGTCACTAGCCCGACTACTCAGGTGGCCACTCATGCGACCACTCGTACGAAAACTCCGTCTACACGCCCAGCCACTAGACCAAATACTCACCCGGCCACCCCTTCTACTATCCTTTCAACTTGCCCTCTACTCGCTTGTCTCGACCACTCGCCTGGGTACTCGCTCGACCAATCGCCGAACCATGGGACCGACTACTCGCGCAGCCACTTCCCCGATTACTCGCCCATTCACTCTCTACGTACGCCATCTATCTCTTTTAACGCCATGTGACTACGCCACAACTATAAATAACACTTGGAGATCTATACAGGGATTGAGGTCACTGTCCAGTGTGACGCCTGTCCAATTGAAATTGTTTTTGTTATCCTGTTGAATGTTGATTTGATGAGAAGAAAGATGGTAGATGCTGCGCCCTGACCTATCATATTGCACCAAAATCAATATATGGGGGGGAGGGGGGGGGGGGGAGGGGGGGGGGCTTGCGCTCCTACCTGTCTGTGACCCGGCCTCAACTTTCGTCACTCCACCATGACCTCTGCCCGCACCGCTCCGGTGAGTTGCTTTCTTTCTTAACAAATATATGTATATAATACCTACGTACATCTAATAATATACCAATTTTGATTTAAAATTTCCAAGCGATCCTGACATATATATGGATCGTTTGGGAATTAAATTGTCTCCTCATTTGTTTTGATTGTTGTTTTCAGGGCAGGATCCCAGGCGGACTATTTAAAAATAAAAATAGAAATAAAATCGAATCAGTTAAAATTAAATATTTCAAAAGGGGGGGGGGGGGGGGGGGGGGGGAAGCACTGAGCGCTCAGGCCTTTGGAGCAAGCTCTCTATAGCACCACCGATCAGTTTGTTTTCTTTATTGTTTTTATTTATTTTTTTTTAATGGGTATAAAAGTTATTTTAAAACTTAAAACAATATTAAATAAAAAGGATATATGTACTACAATGCTTTGACTGTCAAGGAATTGGGCGCTCATCACTTCAACTTTTTTCTAGGTTACAATGAAGCTAGGATTCCATCCAAGTGTATGTAAATAGAGTCACAGTCTTGAAGAGCCACACG
Source organism: Aradus depressus (assembly GCA_963662175.1). Taxonomy (NCBI): domain Eukaryota; kingdom Metazoa; phylum Arthropoda; class Insecta; order Hemiptera; family Aradidae; genus Aradus; species Aradus depressus. Next base: position 11,125,666 of record OY759220.1, on the reverse strand, counting down.
CATTAACCACTCCTAACGGAAGTGCGTTTATTTATCCCCCCCCCCCCCCCCCCCCCCCCCCCCCCCCTTGAAATAACTGACTCTGCTGCAACATTTATTACCTAGTCTTAGTTCACTTTATTAGGACGTGTACTCAACTACCGAAAATGAAATTACAATTTTGAATAGAGGTTTTAACGAAAACACAATTTTAAAGATTATTGGAGTTTTCGCCATTTTCACAACGATGACCAAAAACAACCAAAAAGTCAGTCTAATTTTTATGGAATCATTTTAAATGAAAATGTGACTTTATACTTCCACAGCTGTGAAAAAAAATCCTTAGTGCCTGTACGTGTATCTGAAGACAACTCCCGATCCAATATTGTCACGAACTTTTACAAGTAAATTCACAACTGGGTTGAAAATTAATTGCTGTCGTTCTCGATGAATGATTTAAACGTTTTGTTGTGTTAATAATATACATAGTAAAATATATCCAGGCCTCCCTTTTTTCCTATCTGGGAGCTAGAATAAACTTGAGCACGCCGTCCTTCGAATTGGACGTTAAGCGATGATCACCCGAGTCTGTACGATGTCAGGACCACTAGATAAATAAAAATTTAGGGTAGACAAAATTCAGGACTAGATAAGGGATTATTTATTAGGATTAGATATGGGCTCATGTCCACGAAAGAGCGCTCTGATAGTAGGCGATATGACCTCGTAGTTGAGGCCCAGGTATGAGTCACAGTAGGTAACTAATTGACTATACAAATACAGTGTAAATTCTATATAGCGACACTTAAGGGACTGCGCATTTTATGAGAGCTGTCGTTAAATGAAGAGAAGAAAAATCAATACATATTACATTACATTTAATAGTATTTTACTATTATAATATGTATTTACTGATAAAGTATAACATTTACAAACAACAAACATTAATATTGATACAAATAACAACGCTTATTGCATATAGTCTGTTATCTTCGTCTGACCCTTGCTGCTCCAGCATCTTAAGGTAATCACAACAAACAAAACATCGATGCCGACAGTCGAGTTAAATACGTGCTAGACAATAAAGCAACAAAATAACAAACAAAAGAACGTACACAGCTGCAGTTCTTATTAATTTCGGCAACTTGAAAGTACTGTTTATTGCTTAGTGATGACGTATTGCTGTCGTTATTTAGAGTGGGTGTGATGCTACGTAGAGTATCATTGTATGGACAACAAGGTAAACCAACCAGATTCAAGTAATTTCTATGTTTTAGGGAGTTTGTCGTTAAATCGAGTGGCGTTAAATGGAGTTTACACTGTATATAAGATATTTTATTTATTTTAAATAACAACAAAACTTTATTTGAAGCAGAAAAAATGTAGTTTTTTACAGAAAATATTATATTACTATAAAATAATCAGCCAAATCATAGAGAATTAGAAAGTGCTACTAAAAGCCACATAACTGAGATAGCGTCCTAGCCCACTGTTAACCTCGCTTCTTGTCGTCCAAGGCCCTTAGGTTTTTCATCCAGGAGATGGAATTTCACGCCGTCCTTCGGATGGGACATTAAGGATAATTCCGAACCTGTGCGATTATAATGTAATTAAACCTGAGAAAAAATGTAGGACTCACACAGTAAAGTCGGGCTCATGTCCCTCAATGGAAAAAGAACGCTCTGGTAGTAGACTAGGTATGACCTTATAGTTAAAGCCCGGTGACAAAAACAAACAAGTATATGTAAATAAGAATTCAGGAATAGAAGACTCCTTTCTAGACAATTTCAGAAAAGTAAGTGTACAATTTACACCAGACCTTCTTTACAATTTTCTTACAATGTTAATAGTATTCGTGAAATTTTCGCTGCACTAAGTACAGTTCATTCATTATAAAATATACAGGAAAATATATACAAAAAAATATATATTTAAGGGGGGCGGGAAAAATGTATTTGGTTGAGGCGGCACACCTAACCCCAACACTGATTATGCACGGAATAAACAGATCACTTTGTCTCATTCAGAATTTAAGTTAAATCTACAAGAAAAATATTTGACTGCTAAAATTTGCCAAACGGATGTATAATTGCCTATGTGTTCGAATATAATACCTACATTATTTATGTAACAAATTACTAATATTATTATTCACTTTGTATATATATTTTTTGAAATAATTATTACTTTTATTATATATATATATATATATATATTTTTTTGTATAAACATATTTACTATTATTTTTTTGTTCTTTATTATTTCTCACTTCTCATCACAGTATAATCCCGGTATTTCGTATCCCGTTATATCGTATATCCCGATAAATCGTATAAAATTGCCGGTCCCTTGAAAAAATCTCGATAACTCGTATATAACCAATGCATTATCCCCTCGGTATAATGTAATTTTTTCCCTTTAGAGGTCAACAAAACCTCTTATAACTCGTATAATTCCGAAAATAATCCCCATAAAACGAACGACTAGAGACCTTTTCTAAAATTTTGTTTGTTTACATTCTGTTGTTTTTCGCAAAAAAAAAAAAAAAGTAAAACAGTTTCGCGTCATTTTAAAGACCCACCGTCGACAATAAAATAGATTTTCAAGAATCAAGAGAAAATCAACGCGGCCAACACCAAGAGCAAAAGGAAGCGCTTCAAAAAAGTTAAGTACCCAGAATTGGAGGGAGCGTTAACGATATTGTTTAATCAAGCGCGAAGTGCCAATGTACCGATCGGAGGGAACATTCTTCGAGAAAAAGCAATCAGTTTCGCTCAAAAATTGGGACTCTCGAGTGAGGACTTTCGGGCTAGTGACGGGTAGTTTGATCCGTTTAACAAACGCCACAAAGTTAAATTTAAAAACGTCAGTGGGGAGAGCGGAAGTGTTTCGGCCGAAGTTGGTTTGGAGTGGGAAGAAGAATTGGTTCGCCGCGATTAACACGCTTGAAAATGCGATTGATAACACCCGAGAAAATGGTTTAACCAAAAAAAATTCAACTTTATTTTAAATCAAGCATTTAATTATTTTTAATGTACATACATAGTATATAGGTTAGGTTAGGTTTTATAACTAATGTCCGGGCTTTAACTACGAGGTCATATCGCCTACTACCAGAGCGCTCTTTTGTCACTCTGGTGGACATGAGCTCGACTATACTGTGGGAGTCCTAAATTTTGCCAATCATAAATTTTTATTCACCTAGGGCAGGGGTCTTTAACGAGTACCTGACATCGTACAGGCTCGGGACCACCGCTTAAAGTCCCATCCGAAGGACGGCGTGCTGTTTATTTTACCTCTCAGATAAAATAAACTAAGGGCCTCGGTCATACATATATATATATAGGACAATAATTTTACAATATCTTTGTTGGTGCAATTTGAGGTGATGTTTGATTATCTGGAGCTGCCACTGGAACTGAAGCGACTGCTTCTCACTTACCTGAGCGGGGAGGATCTCTGGAGATGTCCGAGGCTGTCGAGGGAGTTGCGGCGGCTCGCCAACGACCCTCGGCTCTGGCGCAGACACTGTCGAGTCGAAGACTTGGAGATGGACCCACATCTGACCGATCATTCAAAAGAAGGTACCCAGAATGGTTCAGGTTCGAGCGGAGGAAAAAGAACAGAGGAACCTGTCTAAACTGTACCTGGCTGCCATAAAATTGTGGGGATATCTCAAAACATTTGTGGCCCTGGAACCAAATCTCTCGTAATATTTGACCTGCTGGTAATCAGTTGTGCTCAGTTATGACAATGTATGGATTGACAGTGTTACCTGTTAGTTAAGTCCGAAAACATGGGAGACAGCGCAAAATGTATTGCTTGTACATTTGCCTGATTTCGTTGCGCCGTATAGATGAAAATTCTAGATATTCATTCTCATTTTTTTTCTCTTTGTTTTAAGAAATGTATCTCTAAGAGGCAACTTATTGTTTCATAGAAGTTCTTTTTCTTCATTTCTTCTCATTTAAAAATATATTTTTTTATGGCGAGACCTTTGAGCTATCTCTTCTAGTTGTTCTTATTGAGGGGAAAGCTATTCATGTCTGGTAGGGTGGGCATTTCATAGACGCAAGCCAAGGGAGGTTATCAACATGAGATTGAAAACTTAGCACAATACTGAGAGGGAGTCCACGAAATTGATTGTATTAAAATTTACTTTAGTTGAAAATATCTTGTTCTTATTATATTATATCTATATTCTTAGATTTCATGAGTTTGTGCGTTCCGGCTGGGACGTGGCTTGAGTGGATGAGGGGACCAGTGGCCGTCTGGGAAGGGGCCAACGGTGTAAAAATGAAGACGGTGTACCGGTCGGCGGACGGCTGGATCGGAGTGGGTACATCTGGGCGGAGGCTCGGCGTCCATGACGAGCTGGCCAATAGAGTGGTCGTGAAACGAGCGGGAGGGGTGGAGCAGGAGATACAACTTCCGGGGGTGTTGGCCCGCCGCGGCAGGCGTCACATCATCATGAACGGCGGGTCCCTCGTCATCCCCGCCCGCTCCGGCTGCCTCCTATACACCCTCGACAACCACCTCACCACTATAGACACCCCCCACCGAGCGTACACCATCAGCGATGAAGCCGTTCGTCCTGTCACTATCGACGATTTTGAAACCGTAGAGAAAATCACAGGTAAAACTCAACAAAAATTCACGGGTTCGTCAGACAATATTTTGATTATTTATTTATTCTTTTGTAACTTGTTTTATCTTGTTAATCTCAACACAGATGAAATTAAAAAAATTCATTTACAACTTGAACCTTGTTCACATTTTCATAGAAAATCGTGTTTATTAAGAAAAAACTTTATTGTTTTAATTATTGACCAAATATTGTCAGTTTTCGATTTGACTGGTCAGCATCGTTTCACTGTGAAAAATTTAATGGGTTGTTTTGAAACACCTGGGGTGGTTCTCAATGAAAACTACCTAGTGATTGACACGGAAAGTACCATTGATACATATGATTTGAAAAGTGGACAAAAAATTGGTTCTTTTGAGAATACTTACAGTAGCCTTTTGAGTTTTACAATACATACTAAATTAAATCAAATGTACATTCGAAGGATGGGCGGTCATATTGGAGCTGTTTCACTGACCGATGGTAGCCATCTGTGGACCAGAAAACTAGGAAATGTCTCGGACATTCGAGTGCTCTGTAATCGGTACTTACTGTTGACCAATGCTGCCGGGGTGGATGGTAACTGGTACTTGGTCAACTACAAGGACGGGGATGTGGTCCGTCACGGGACCGGACATATTGTGTACGCCTCTGACTGGTACTGCATCGTTGGATATCGCTCTCCTCCATCACGTACTGAGATGTTCTTCCTTTCCTGTGTACACTAGTATGTATGCTGAGGAGAGCCGAGGTAGAGAGTTACCCCAGCTGTGACACAGGGTCCTCCGTTCAACACCTCCCAAGATGACCCTTAACTATAGGTGGCAAAAAATACCCAAATGGTCCTTGATCGCGAGAAAAACCTTTCAATTAATGGAATAAAGTTATCAACTAATTTGCTTTAAACGTCATTAAGTCATATTTAAAATCATAACCTTTCTTTTCGATATTTAAAAAAAATAAGAATTTTAACATGTTGGTTCATTTTCCCCTCAGTTTTTCCATAGTTGCTTCGTTCCGACGATATTCCTCCACTGTAACCAGAAGCAGGAATATGTGATCGTCCTTAAATAACGTCACCTGTTGAAGAACTACGGAAAAATGAATCAACAAACATTCCAGAGAAGTCTAAAAAATATATATTTTGATATTTTTTTTTTAAATGAAAAAATCCGAATCTAGCAGAAAAAAATGTCTTATTTATTTTCTCTATAAAAAAAAAAGTCTAGAAGCACATGTGTTATTTCTAAAAATCTGAAACCAAATTCGTTGATTATACATGATGTTCATACATGTTTTATGAGCTCTAAAATAATTAATCATGGTTTTCAGTGCGAGCTTAAAATAATTAATGAACTTGATGAGAATTGATCAATTGATTCGTGGCCATCACTGGACCACTGGGATCTCGTCCTTCTTGCTAAGGATAAACCAGGAATCACGTCGGGGTCACCAGTGTGACGGACTCTGGTGACGATGCTGCATCAATGAGGAAATTGTTGGTAACAGCGCTGTGGGCAGTAACGATACTTCAGATCAAAAAGTTAGATCTTTGTACGATCGAAACAATTACATTCTACTATCATGTCTCACAAATTCTACATGAAAAGCATATCAAAATGTTTTAAACCCGTTTCCGTCCAATACCTTTTCGCCTTAATGAAATATTTTAATAAATAAACAACTCTTTAAATGTTTACATACAAATTTTTATACATAGTTATAAATAAACGTCACATTTATATTTAGAGATGTACAAATAAAGCCCTATAATTACAGGGAGGGAACAATTAACCGAATGAAACAAGTTCTTTGTCCATGGTTTATTTTATACACCAGAAGATTGATCTGCACACAGCTCTAGAGGGTGATGTGCCAATGAGGATGACACAATTGTGTTTGAAATCCGTTGTTGATGTATAAAATAAACAGTGGGCTCTATCAAAATCGGTGACATATTGTTGCCTATTCAATCTTCATTCTTGCCAAGTTTCAACCAAATCTAAAGTTCTTGTCAAAACAGTTGACCCATTTGATCTGTTATATTTGTTCGCTGTAAACAATTAACACTGCTTAGAAAAATATATAATGTAACCAGATAAATATTTTTAAAAGTGCACAAGTAACATCTCTGTGATAATAATGTGATAAAATAAATATGTATAATAAAAATTATACATTTCCATTCTACGAAAACATACTATTTCATGTTTGCAGAATCCAGGATTCAGATTTCAAAAATGTATAATCTTATATGACTTTATATTGCTTCTTAATATATTATAAGAAATATTATTTACTTTTTACATCAGATTTTAGCTTGTTGAATTTATACTGGTTGAACTGAGTCAATTATTGAGATTTGAAGTAGGTAGGTAATTACATTTAACAATAAGAACAAGATATGAATATATTCGCGTAGACTGATGAAAAAGCACCAACGCAAAAATATGGCTTAAATGATTGAAAAATAATAATAACTATCCTATTCCTTGGAGAAAAAAAATAAGGGTTAAAAATCAATTATATATAGCTTGGAGGTTTCATAGAGCATACGAGTCTGAATCAGACGGACGGATTCAAAAAACTGATTTTGAACAGGTAGGATTTCTAATAGACAAGTAGGATTTAAAATGAAACAAAAAAAAAATAGTAAAATAAATATATTGAAAGAAAAATTTTTTAAAAAATATAAAAAAAGGAACTTTGAAAAAAAATAATAAAAACAAAATAAGTTTGTACGAATACACACAGATCAGATTACTTTAAAAAATGGTAAAATGAAAGGAAGTGGGCAACGATTCAGGCATACACGTCCTCACAATGTATAATATTGGTTTATTTAATATGTTGTCTAATTTCACTAACTATATATACATGGGAGTACTTTCGGTATTTCTACCATCCTCAGCCAAAAGCATAAGAGATAAGACTATGCTTTTGGCTGAGGATGGTAGAAATACCGAAAGTACTCCCATGTATATATAGTTAGTGAAATTAGACAACATATTAAATAAACCAGTTTTATTTTATTTTCAAGTCCATTTGAATTATTTCACAATATCTCTGCAATTATGTCAGTTTTCAATGTATAATATGATTTAAAAAAAAAAATAAAGAATTATGAAGGTTAATTTTTTTTTTTTTTAAATATATTTAACAACGCAAGCAAATGTACACCAACACAAAATATCTAAAGTATGTTTATAAACAAAAAAAATGTAAAAGATTATATATAAAGGCAAAAAAAAAATACATATATATTTAACAATGCAAACAACTGCCCATCATCACAAAATACCATAATATCAAAAACACACAAAAAATGCAAAATATATAAAATATTATATATACACACATAAAAAAACACGAAATATATATAGTATAATAAACACACATAAAAAATGCAAAGGATTATACACAGAAAAAATGTTAAGGATTATGCACAAAAATAACAGAAAATTGAACAAATATACTTAACAATACAAACAAATGTACTCTATCTATATTGTATTTCGGCACTACGAGAAGTATAGAGGATGAGCTGAGCCGTCCTCGGTCCTCGTTGTGAAAGGAGGCCGTTCTCCACGTTGACAGAACAAAACTTAATTCCTTTAATAAAAAAAAAATATATAACAAAAAAAAAGCAAAACAGATAAAATATATTGAAAACAAAATTAAAATTTTAAAAAAAATAGATTTTTAACAAAAAAAAAAAAAGTGTATCTACCTTAATTCGTGTAGTTCTATAGCAACCAACCAATACTAAAATACCATAGGGTGGGAGAGTATCTACATTGTACATACTTGAAAAAAAACATGAAAAAATAAAATGGAAAATATTTTTTAAAAATCTAGAAATAAAAAGAAAACTAAATAATAATAAAAACAATTTCTAAATAAAAGTAAGAGAAGAAAAAAAATTGAAAAATACGCTTAAAACAAAACTAATAAGAATAAAATCCAGTAGTTTGACTAATAAAAAACACTACACAGAATCCATTAGAAAAATAAATAAATAAAAAACAACATTTAAAAAATAAATAATAAAAAAAAAGTTAAAATTAAATTTGGGAGAAAAAAATGAAAAAATACATTTTAAACAAAGCGTGTTTATCGAGAACGGCTTGATCCATGTATGTAGCTGCATAATTGGACAAAAATTAAAAAAATACATAAGTAAAACAATAGGATCATTATTTAAAAATAATACTAATGCGTATCCTTGATGTGATTTAACCTATAGAATATTATTTTTAAAATATTGGTTGCTTCGAGAACGGTGCCCTCAATTGTTCATCCTGTTATTACTGTTGTTAATTGGAAGTTTTCAAAAGCTTCCTCATTCACTTGTCTTTGTTCTTAACCAAATGTATATTTTATTGATGATTAAAGATATTTTATGTTGTTATTTAAGAATGTTAAAACCTCTGAAATCCTTAAAATACTAAGTGTACCTTCTAAAAATTGTCTTAATGTTATGCATAATACCAAAAAGTATTAAAATAAAACATTTCGTTTCTTATTTGTACTAAAAAATAAATGTGTTGAATAATAAAAATGAATGTTGTCAATCTTGTTTAAAGACAAAATAAACTGATACAAAAAAGTTTGGATTACTGAGATACCTATACATCTCAATAATTAATGTCTAAATACATCTCTGCGATTTGTTTCTATCCTGGGGGGAAATAATAAAGTAAATGAAAACAAACAACTTGTTTAACTTTTATATTGTTCAATTCCACAAAAATATGTACCTACAGTGTACCGGTTCACTTTTCAACTTTATGCTGACGATGGGTACCCCGAAACTGGTACACTACATTTTTGTGGAATTACGACATTATAAATGTTAAACAAGTTCTTTGCTTTATAAACTATTCTTTGGAGACTATCTTCTATTAGTTCTATAGCGCCCTGTTGTTTAGTATTTCAATAAATAAATGTAGTTAAAGAGTTGTGAAGTATATTCTATTTATTCATTATAAACTCTTTTCTTCCTTCTTTCTACTTTTCCATGTTGACTATGATTAGTGGAGCACTTCGCCTAAATTCAAATTGTTAACCTTTAAAATCTGACATCCTGTGCAACAAGGCTTATCCTGGTATCGCTATTCAATTTGCCGCTTCTTCAAGGCAATTCAACCGATTTGGTCATGGCTGCCTTTTAACATTTTATTTTTTTAAATTATTAAAAGGAATAATTATAATTATAAGTGGATCATGTTTGATGATCAATTACACTAATTAGAATGAGGGCGCCGGTAGCTCAGTGGTATGCGTGCTTATCTTCTGAGCTCAAGGTCGTGGATTCGAAACCCGGCCTCGTTAGTTTATTTTATCTGGGAGGTAAAATAAACTTAAGCACGCCGTCCTTAATAAGCGATGGTCCCGAGCCTGTACGATGTCACCTGTCCTAGGTCAATAAAAATTTAGGGTAGGCAAAATTTAGGGCTCTCATCGTAGAGTCAGGCTCATGTCCACTAGAGTGACGAAAGAGCGCTCTGGTAGTAGGCGATATGACCTCGTAGTTAAAGCCCGAGCATGAGTCATAATAACTAATTAGAATACTTTAAAAAATGGAAAAAAAAAAAGAGTAAATGATATTATTTGGTAGATTAATTTAAAGATAAGTGTAAAATGGAGGTGGTTAAATGAATTTAGGTAAATAGATTAAAGAGTGATGGATATGGAAAAAAACGAAGAAAATGAATTTACAAATGGATATAGTAGAAACAGGGAGTGAACGTTATATTTTCGGACAGGAGTCTCATACCTCTGAGAACAATTTGGCTCTTTTTAAGAAAGTGGTGGAGTTGGGAAGGAAGAGCAAGGGTCTCCTGACCTGCTGAAATCTGGGGCAGTCCAGGAGGATGTTGCACAGAAATCTGTGTAGCACAGGTAGAGGCTGACTGGCCATGAGGTGCCCGTGGGTCAGTCGGGTATGTTCTAGTCTGAGGCGAGCTATCACCACTTCCTCACGTCTGGAGCTTCGACAAGAGGACTTTCAAACAGCTACAGTAGCCTTCACTTTTCTCAATTTATTCTCATCCACAGTAGTCCAGGCGGACTGCCAATAGATGGTAAGTGTAAGTGTTCCTCGGATCCCTCGTACGAGATCTGTCCAGGGAATAGCTATGTATATCTGAGCTGGAAAAGTTTGCAGCCATTTGTTGCCGCTTCTTAGGCTTAGACATGCACACACACATTGGAGACAGTCGTGATACATACAATGTCCCTAGACTGTATTTAGGCATTGTCGCGCGTCCACAGCCACGGAGCCAGTCTCGCAACAGACATTAACGCGATGCCAGCTGAAATTGTACTCTGTGCGTTCACTGTTTGTCTCAATAATTTAATGTTATTGGAACGGTTAAAAAAAAAAGAAACCTAAACGTTATTGGCGGAGAAATGTAGTTTCATGAGGCATTTTCATCGCTCTTAATCGGCTTGAAAAATTAATATTCGTGGAAAAAAAAAAAGATAAAATTGTTAAAACAATTGAATAAAATTTACTTCCTTCATTGGCTCAGATTTCTCCTTCATGTGTGTATCTACTTCCTCTTGACTCCAATCCTTGTAGCAAAAACAATAAGGTACCCAAACCAAGCGCACTATTTTGACAATGAACCACGTTTCTTTGAAGCACAGTTTTTTTGTTCCTGGCTAAACTGCGACTTTAGATTGTGCAATTTTTTTTCCATTTCAGAATTAGACATACCGTATTTTTTTGAAAGATATTCGATGGCATCCCGCCTTTTGTTCCCATTTTTATAATGAAGGAAAGTAACATCCCATAAACATGGGAGGGCCTGATATTCTTCAATCATTTTTAAACTGATCTCGATGTCAGACAGATCAGAACTGTCTCGGGACACGTACACACTATGAAATGTTGCGCGACATTGTGCCATGTTCCCCGTTTGGATGGAGGAACACGCGACTTGAGACTTTTGTATCTCGACAGTCCCAGAACACATAAAATATGTATAGAGACACGTGTTCCATGACAAACGTCGCTAGGTGTGTACGAGGCCTTAGGCTCATTTCTGAACCAAAGACTCGAACCATTAACTTGAGATCCCAAACAAAAGGGGAAACAAAGGAAATAAAAACAAACAATAGGCTTTTAAACATTTATATTTATTGAATATTTTACATACATAGAAAAAATAAAATTAAAAAAAAAAAAGGAATGAAGAAAATGTGCAGTCGTAAAAAATAAAAATAAATTGAAACTTAGGTGAGTGAATGTTTCGTCAATATCGTAACATTAAATAATCTTAGAACAATGAAATTAGGCCTACATGAACAACTTATTTTCGGCCAAAACGTATTATTGCAACAGCCAAATTCGAAATAGAAAAAAAAAATGAACAGTAGACTCATTGTACAAATTATAACAATTTAAATAAAAAGTAAAACAAGTTGAAACCTTAAAAATAAAAACATAAACTAATTATTATTAATTAAAATGGAGCGAATTGAGTCAATTAAATACTTGTAAGTTGTCCAAAATGTTATTTTAATGTTTTTAAAACCCATATAATTTCCATGCCATCAATGTTTAAGAGTATCGCACAATTTTTTATTTTAAAAATTACTCAAATTAGATATGAAACTTTGTACAAACATACTCAATATATGAAAAAAAAAAAAAAAATCTTAATACTTAATACAGGTACACAAAATGTAAGATTAAAGGCAAAAGTGCCATCTAAAAAACAGTTTATATAACTATTTGAGTGAAGAAGGGCAGGAATCATGAACGTATCTCCAATCAGACTTCACCATCAACAGGACTCAATCCCTCATCATTGCAATCCTTGTCAGTTGTCTAAACCAGGGATTCTCAACATTTATAGACTCGCGGCACCCTCCTCAACATATTTTCATTTAAAAAAAACATGTTCACGTACTACTTGCTGGTATTTGTCCGCGATATGCTTGGACGAAATTCCGCATTTCCGGTAGAGGTTTGATCATAGAGGAAGTTTATACAGTGAAACCTCTTTTAACGGACACCTCTAGATAGCCAATAACTTCATTAACGGACAAAATTTATATGGTCCCTGCAGCAGACCATTCAAATCAATGCTTAGTTTACCTCTCGATAGCGGACAGCATTAAAGCGGACAGCAGGGTCTTGGTTTCTTGGAACACAGTGAGGCACGGCTGGGCAGTTCAGGGAAATTATTAAAAAATAACAAATACCGTTTTCTAAACTTCCCAATAATTATGGAAATTTCTTGTTTCGTTTTCGTTTACATTTCGCAAGATTTTATTCAGCTTTCTTCCGACCATATCTCAAAACAGAACTCGGCTAACGCTCAAAAATAAAATAGAATTAAAGTTTATATAATCGAGAAAAGCCCAGAGTCAGGGAAAGGTTTAAGGTGGGAAAGAGGCAGATCGCGACTATTTTAGAAGAAAATAATTAACTTTTACTAAAATGGACGGGGGTTTTCAAAGGGTTTTGAAATTGACCGCCATTGTTTCGAATGGTTTTGCCGAGTAAGATTCAAAAATCTCTGTTTCTGGCTCTATGATACAGGAAAAGCCATCCGAAGTCGCCGAAATTTGGGGATTTTAAATTTCAAAGCGTCAAATGGTTGGCTCGAAAAATTTAGAAAACGACATTAATGTCTCGATAAAGGACAAAAACGGTAGACCGGACGATGTCCGCTATGGAGAGGTTTCACTGTTTAAGATTATACCATGGGAGTATTCTTAGATTTATTTGCTAAAGAGACGGGAGACTAAAACCTTCATGGTTCTTGGTTTCAGATCTAGTTAAGGAACACGCTCAGCGCCTCCAGAAAAGGGGTACGAGCATTGGAAGCTTAGATCCTTAGATGCACCGGCCCACCAACAATATACATCCACTCCCTTTTTGAATAAATACCACGAAATTATTAAAATAAATAAATACAGTTATAGAGTAATAATTTTGAAAACAAATAAATAAGAACACTAGCCAACTGCAATATGAGATCACTAATATTTTTTTTCATCCCTCAAAATCTCGCGGCACCCCCGGCGAATTGCGCAGCACCCCCATATGCCGCGAAACAGTTGAGAATCCTTAGTCAGAACCAATACCTGGCCTCCCACTCAGTTATTTTTGGGGTCCAACGACTGAGCGCGCTACCGGCGAGGCCTCTCTAGGAACATTGCCCAATAGGTTCGCAATGTTCCCATTACTTTAAATTAAGAATACATTATAAATTATAAACAATTACCTATTATTTTAACTTAACTTAATTTTTATTTATTTTCTAGTTATTTCATGTCTTAATCATAAAACCATACAGGTTAAGAGTTACATAATTTAGATGTTATAAAAATTATAGAAAAACTTCAATTTCCTTCAGATAAAAATTTGTGATAAATAAATTTACCACATGTAGGGCCTACACTTTGTTTTCCTCCTAAAGTTTATAAAAATTTTAATTAGAAATATGTTTTGTAAATAAAATCCTTTGGCGAAAATTAATGACATAAAAAATTCAAAACTTACTAAGAAAACGTTTGTCAGCATATAATAAATGCTACTTCGTAAGAATTCTATATTATTAGACATTATTTCTATTGAATTATGCACTTATTCATCTCTTAACCAGAATATTCTTATCATTAGATGATTAAACATTGAAACAACTGACAGTTATGTAGACGTGGAAGGCCAGGTGACGAGGAGCGCTCGTGTCGGTGGACACTACACTTTCAAGTGACAGGTATTGGTTTTAGACAATATTTGTTATTATCCAACGAATATTCACACCAAAGTGAGGTCTTAAGTCGGAGCAGGAGCATGGCGCCTGGATGAACGAATATATATTTTTTAATATTCGCCCAAAAGATAGAAGTCAAATCAGCTTGACTTACACCAAATCCCACACTCCTCATCTCACAGCACTTTTTCAGTCTCTAGAAATCAATGATACTCGAGAAAAAAAAAAAAAAATATATATATATGTATGATTATCAGAACAGTCAAGGGGCAAACTGATCGGTCCTTACACTATTATACATTATTATAATCACACGCAATGTGAATACAATTTGTATTATATGAACAGAATTATTTACCCATTTTCATTACAATACATGTTGAAATATTATTCTTGAATGAAGAAATGTACATACATACGTCACATGCATTCTCGGACATTTGCATCAACTTAAAACCAAGCAATTAACAAATACTAATTAAGGGCAGTAATAAGCAATGAGAGAACATTGTACTTACAATCATAATATAAAAATTACATTTTTTTTTTCTTGTTTCGTAAGAAAAATTAAGCAAAAATAAGGCAGTTTACGTATCACTAAAAAAAAGAAAAAATAAACATTAAAAAAAAATCTCGTACCTTAAATACTATTGTTTTCAGGTTTTATCACATTTCATTTGAAAATATTTAGGTGAACTTATTTAAATTTTTATTAACTTGTTGGATAATTAATGAAATAATACATTTTATTAGAATCATTCAGAAACCAATTTCATATCGAGAACAATAAATAATATCTTAATTGCAGTTCTAATAAAGGCGAAAAAAGATACTTTGGTATTAGAGCTGTACTAAGTATATTATTATAATTTGATACTATAACCGTATTAATTCTAATATCATGAAATTCAATGTAAAATTATAATGTAATAATGATGGTTGTTTTTTTGCAAATGTTTTCTCATTACACCGATTCTTTCATTCCAAAACATATAAAAAATAAGTTATTTTGTAGAGTATTACAGACGAAGTATACAATAAGTACCTTTGGTTTCTAATCAATACAATGAAATATAATAAAAAAATAATGATAGTTTTTTTTTTTAAATGAATAAAACAAACTTATTTTTTGAAATATTGTCTATTCCACTAAAGATATATATACATATAACTAACGGTTTCGGCTTTATACCATCGTCAGGTCTAGTTATGAACTAAGTCAGTTTGCAGAGAGCGACCCTTCAAATACATCTCAGGTCAAAGGGTGCTATTAAAACTTGGGAGTCCCCCGGCTGTACCGTTAGCTAACTCATGAAATATTTCTTAACAAAACCTAGTTCTAAATTTACATAAAACAATATCATTAGACTAATACGGGGAAAATAACAAATAAATAAGAACAAATACAAGTAAATAATAAAAAATAGAAATAAAATTAATAATAATATTAAGATTTAGATAACTTGAAACATATATGTGGAACCAAATATTAATAACAGATAATGCAAACATATATGTGGAAACAGAACTGGATCAGGGTGTTAACAAAGGGGAATAGTTGAAATAAATTTGGTCATTCATACAAATGTTCCTTTTGGTAGCTTTATTTATTTCTAATTGCTCTAAGCTATTAAGCAGGCTACTTAATAGCTTAGAGCAATTAGAAATAAATAAAGCTACCAAAAGGAACATTTGTATGAATGACCAAATTTATTTCAACTATTCCCCTTTGTTAACACCCTGATCCAGTTCTGTTTCCACATATATGTTTGCATTATCTGTTATTAATATTTGGTTCCACATATATGTTTCAAGTTATCTAAATCTTAACATTATTATTAATTTTATTTCTATTTTTTATTATTTACTTGTATTTGTTCTTATTTATTTGTTATTTTCCCCGTATTAGTCTAGTGATATTGTTTTATGTAAATTTAGAACTAGGTTTTGTTAAGAAATATTTCATGAGTTAGCTAACGGTACAGCCGGGGGACTCCCAAGTTTTAATAGCACCCTTTGACCTGAGATGTATTTGAAGGGTCGCTCTCTGCAAACTGACTTAGTTCATAACTAGACCTGACGATGGTATAAAGCCGAAACCGGTAGTTATATGTATATATATATCTTTAGTGGAATAGACAATATTTCAAAAAATAAGTTTGTTTTATTCATTTATTACAAGTTTCCACAATATGTCCGCATTCCTCAACTTAGAAGTTTTTTTTTTAATCTTGCGAGCGAAACTTGAAATGATTATTATTTAGTTATTCAATTTGAAATGAGTATATTTCAGTATATTTCAGTTAAAAGCACACAATAATTAGGATATACCTAACTTCAAGTTTAATAAACTATTGATCCGTTTCATCACAAGTCATGCAGCCATCTTTCATAATCACAATTTTTTTTTTACATATACATATATATATATGCTAGTATTACTTATCAGAATTTTGGCTCAATAATTTTCTAAGCATGGTTGGGTACCGGAAGTACGACACAATTACAAAAATCGAAATGTTTGACGAATATGAAAGAACTCTTCCATTTTTTTTTTTTTTTTTTCAATTTGAATTTTATTACATTTTTTTAAGATGGTAATACAATAACTGCTTAGTAGGCGAAGTGCTAAAAAACAATTATGTACATTTGTTTTGCATTTTGCAAACACTATCCTGTCCATGTGTAAACTTTCATTTAATGAACTACATTAACAAATATATATATTTTATTAACATTCAATTTTCAGGCAGATGTAAAAAACAAATATTAATTATTCGTAATTGAAATTAAAAATTGGGGAAAAAATTAGATGACATTGGGAACTAAGTAAATTATTAAAATATTGTGGTCACTTTAAAAAAAATCTAGTCACTATGAACTGTTGTGAAATTGTGCCCCTCATTTCGCAAAAATGATAATTAAAATTCAACACTTGTGTCAACATTTTTTATCTAGCGTCTAGGAAGGAGTGATGATACAATCATTTAACTCGGTATTTCTGAAACCAGTGATCCTTATAACTCAAAATACCCCAATTGGCAGTTGTCATTGTTCTTACGGAACACCGGATATATGCTTTTATAAGAGCGAAAATAAAAATTTTGTTACTTGTTAAATGTAAATCCAGAACCGGCATTACCTATGGTGCAGGGTGTGCAGCGCACATGGGCGCAGGGTCTCAGGGGACGCCGAGCGCCGCTTGCGAACTTTCAAAGATGCGTCGCTGTCGGCGCCGGCGCTCTCAAACACCCTGCGCCCATGTAGTGACCGACGCCGGGCGCGGTAGCTGTGGCGGTAGCAAAGCAAGGCGACCCACGAGCGCGCAAGCAGCTCCTTTACTCTACACAATAACTTTTGTTTCAACGTGAAATCAACCTTAAAACAGATCATTAAAAATTGAAGTTGAAGTAAGAGAACACTTTCTGGGTTTTTTTCCTATTACAGACACTACTGGTCAAGGTTCAACTGATTTTTTGTTAGATTGTTTAATCTCAATCAAAATTGACATACAAAATATGCGTGGCCAAGGTTACGATAATGGGGCAAACATGAAAGGGGAAAATATCGGTCTACAAAAACGAATTATAGACTTAAACCCGCGCGCATTTTATGTACCTTGTGCAGCACACAGCCTAAATTTGGTAGTGAATAGCGCTGCTAAAAGTTCATTAGAAATTGACAATTTGGGTTGAAGCCGTAAAAGCTCTACGTTTTAATCTGGGAAAAGTGTATGATGCCGTGTTTACCATATATTCCAATAGGAGCAAAGATGCTGAGTCAAGAAATATGGCAAATTCATTACTGGCAAAAATTAAGTCGTTTAAATTCATCTGCTCTCCTCAGACATCATTTAAAATTGCACCATTTGCACCCGAATTTCCGTTTGAAAATATAACTGTAAGTAATTCATTTTGACCGCGCGCCTACTAGAGGGCGCCAGGGTGTTGATTGCACACGGGCGCAACATGGGCTAGAGCCGCCTCTGTGTAAATCCAATCAAAAAGTGTCTCAAAATGTAAATATATATATTTGGAACGGTCTGTATTTAGAGATACCTAGAAAACAGTAAATAAAAATAAAAAAAGTAAATAACTATAAAATATTATGAATTTTTTATCGAGAAGGCTTTGGCATGGAAGAAGAGAGAAAACTCATCTAGAGCTGGGTCAGGTTGGAGCGGTTCGCGCCTGTCTGCCCCGGCTGTTCATCTGTGTCAGTCCGTTAAGTTTGCGTCTGTACATACTCATTTTTATAAGACCAACATCAAGTAAAATAAGCTTACCAAATTTTTAAAGAAAATAATGTTACAATAGCCTTACCAAAAATTACAAATATATTATATAAACATTTCTATTGTCACTACCAATTTTTCAAAGTACCTCCACAATATATTATATATATTTTTCAAATCAATAGATATGGTTGCTGGATAGATAATACACATGAATAGTTGGTTTTTAACATCAACACTCTGATTTTCCAATATTACTCAAGAAAAAAACGGCGAATTCAAAAATCTTTAAAAACAAAAATTGTTTTTTAAAGTTAATGAGCCATTATAAAATTAAATTTTATACGAAACGATGAGTTTCTCATGCAATTTCAAACAAAAATGAATGAAGGTCTTATTATTTATAGTCAGGATGCCGGAGAGCATTAAAAATCAGCCTTAACACTGTTATTTTTAGAAATGTCTATTATTTTAAAATAAAGTGGATGTGAGACACCTGCATGAGTTGAAATGAAATGGATCTATTCCTACACAACTGCGAAAGCTAACAAAAATGCAAAAATATATATATATATATATATTTTACAAAAAATAAATAATAACTGGCTTCTGAATGTCTTATAATCACAGTATAAATTAAATAATGTCATAAGTAATAAAAATACAAAAAAAAAAAAGAAAAAAATGGGATACTTAGGGCTAGAATTCACCTGCAAAATTTCAATTTCAGTCTTTTAAGATGAAAAACGTTACACCTGTTTAAGACCTACCTTATAACCAGAAATACATCTAACCTATAAATAAGAAACCGTAACACACCTTATCTTATAGTTATTATTAAATATTATAAATAACACGTTATTTTTAAAAGTTTTTTTTTTTTAATTAAAAATAATGATAATAGTAATGTGCAACATGTAAATATAGTGTGAAGGGTTCTGAGAAAGAAAAAAAAATGAAAGAACAATAAACGAAAAAAAATACAGTGTGATTCAGCTGAACCGTCAACTGCGTTTTTTTTTTTCACAAAGGGAACAAGAAGAGAAGTTACCTTTTTGTATTTCTTTTCAAAATCATTTATTAGGTCAACGAACAGTTTTTATGATCTAAATTGTTCATAAAGCGCAAAAAAATATAACTGTCTCTCATCACAATGACGTACATATAACAAACTGGTTCTCATAATTATTTTTCAGGACAAAAATCGAAAAAATGAAACCACTTATTTCAAACCTCATTACGGTGAATCAACCATCTCTTATGTATATGCGCAATTTGAAACTATAAAATTTAAAAATATGAATTAATTTAATTAATAAATTCACACAAAGTAAACAATGCAAAACAAATTACATTATTTTCACCATCTGAGGAACGACAGCCTGACCTGACTTATAGCGCTTGAAAAAAAATATATATTTTTCTTATGTTTAGAAAGAAACAGCTGATAATTTTCAAAAATTATAATTATGGATTCATTATCCTGTAATATTTGGACTTATGTAGTGATGGTCACTTCTCAACTTAACATGTTTATAGTTTGTTCTTTCATCTTTAAACGTAAAAATGTATAATGGAAATAAATTCATGATCTGATTTTAAAATGTACATATCTTATTGTAATTTTTTGAAACTCAAGACTAGGAGTTAGTCCCTCAAAAAAAAAAGTAATAAATAAAAAGCAAGTTTTTAACACTTATTTTGCTTAATTTTCACAAAATACATATATGTATTTGAGCTCACGTCAGCTGAAAACGGTGCACTTATATTTTGTGGAAAATTAGACTATTACATGTTTATGTAGTGAAGAGACTCGGGGAGAGAGAGTGGGGGAAAGAGTCGGTTTATACTTCATCTGCAAACATTAGTCAGTCCCTTCGTCAGATTATCACAAACGCAGTATTCTCTTTCACCCTCTTATTTTGTTTTATAGAGCTTTTCTTAATTTTTCCTTTTTAGTTCATATCATAGTTAATACGTACTATAGTAGTTTAGTTTATACAAATAGTGATTTAGGTAGCTTATACTTCAATTATTTTTTTTAATTTCTGTTAATTAATTAATTAATTTTTTTTTACTCAATAGCATGCTCAGATTGGGCAGCTTATTGTAACCATTCACACAATCACTCAAAAGTTACAAGACGAGTACTATGTCAATAATGACGCTATGGAGGAACCCCCAGAGACAATTTCATTATATCAGTCTGTTGATGACAAATATAATAGTGAAACTTGAAATTGACACACTTAAGACACTGACTTTATATATTTAAGCAGTTATGTAAATTGTATATACTTAAATTGTCTTTTCGTTATGAAATTGCTTTCCGAAGAATGGTGCGAGAGCCCACCCGTTGGCTTACGTTTTCAGGACTGCCTGAGGCCTCAGAGCTGCCTGACTCAAGGTCGGGACCGTCTGGGAGCAACTCCAGACTTTTTCTACTATAGTGAGCGACGCAGATCGCAAAAATATATGCGGAAAGAGATTCTCATAACCGAAAATATATAATCCTGGCTGTTGAGTGTCAACAAAAAAAATTAGAAAAGCGTCAGAAGAACAGATGTGTATATGTAGTACGACCGAACAGAGAACGCTCTTCACAACTTATATTATTTCAACGCTTCTACGATCCCATCTTAAATATTTTCTTTTGAAGTTTCAATTTTGTCAATCAATACCAGGACGATTCCTTTTTCGACTAAATGCGACTACTCCTAGTCTTAATTCTCAAGAAAAATAATAAAATATATTAGAACATTTTAAAAAAACAAACACATTTAATATGGATTTTTGTTGGTGGCCAAGAGTGGTCAGATGGAGAGAGACGGTGGTTTATGGGTTAAGTACGGGGAGTTGATCCACCCTGTCTCGTTCCTCAGGATCCCTGTCGCGAGCTACCATCACTGTGTGGGCTTGTCCCATACCAACCTGCTCGATGAAGATACCCTCTAGGGCTCGCACCTCCAAAGGCACCGAGCTCGACTTCCGCATCTCACCATGACCCTGTACAATAGACAAAAAGACATTTGATCCAGTATCTAAATTATGAAAACGAAAAGAAAAACACGATAGAAAACATCATGTCCATGAGCATCTTGTATCGTATTTATACAGTCTCTGGTCATATTATGATTTTTATGTTCAAATTAACAGTTAATAATTGTTATAATCCATGTAATTATGTCAAGGAACTATTGATAAAAAAAACCGAAGTGAAGCCTGCCTTATTATGCCTGTTTTAAGTCTAAAATCTGCCCCAAGAAACCCAAAATCTTCCCTCAGTTGTATTGATGTTACCAATGGAAGCGGACTGTTTTGAGTTTGTGCTAGTGATTTTCATTCACCTAGGGTAGGTGTCTTTAACGATTACGACATTGTAGAGGCTCGGGACCATCACTTAACATCCCATCCGAAGGATGACGAGTTCGAGGTTTTTTCACCTAAAAAACCTAAGGACGTCCGCCGGATTTCAAACCCGAGATCTTAAGCTCAGTTCAATTTGATTTGGAACTTCAAATAAAACATTCTTGGCTTACTCAGTTCTTTTATATGAAAAATATAATTTAAATTATAGGTGAAAAAAGTTATTTGACACCTCGAAAGATTACAAAGGTTAAAAAGATTGGCACCGACAATGATTCCAATGGAAAATCCTTTGTTTTTATGCAAGATGGAGCACTCTACCATACAGTCCGATCAGTAAAAGCTTTTTTACAAGAAAACATGCCTCTTCTATCTTGGCCGGGAAATTCGCCGAATATGAATTCGACAGAAAACAGTGGCGAACGAAGAACGTGATTACTACAAAAAATAGTTCATTGAAAAGACCATCCATGCCTGGAATCATCATCCACAAGGCAGGCGTATATTAATGATATGTCAAGAATTGAAGGTTTAATGGCCGCCAGACTAAATATTAAAAATACCTGTACTTTTTAAAATTTCCGCATATTTGACGAAAATATATTTATGGATGATTACTACAATCAAAAACTGTGCATTTTATTGTCATAAAAAAGTATATATGTTCAAAGAATCTTTATTTAGGCATGTAAGAATAAAATTAGTACACTTCTTTGGTATCCAAAGGAGTATTCTAGCAAAAATTAAGGTGTGTCTGATAGTATGACACAATTACACTAGCCACAGTGACTAAAGCACTCAGGGAAACTAAACTGTGGAGTGTAATCTGTTTCATATCACGATAACAAGAAAGTAGGAAAACAAATATCTTTTTGTTACCCCAAGTGTTATAAACTGAAGAAAACAAATGTGAAATTTGAAGTTACAGATATTTTTTAAAAACTCTCTTCTGACAAATGAACAGAGTTGTCTCTACTAATCGGCGAAAGGGAAAGGAAGGATCAGAGGTGGGGCTCAAATCAAAAATCCTTAAAGCTGTCGATGTAATCAATGTATCGACACGAAATTTAGTACCAAGATTCTGAAGTCCTCGCATAGGTCAACTATTAATTCTTAGCAAAAACGGTCGTTAGTTCAGAGAGCAAAACTCAATGCACGCTCGGGAAATACATTGCCGGCGATTCACACTTTGAGGGAAATATATAGTAAGGATAATACTAACCAACTCTCCGTAGGCAGGACTGGCCCCGAAGGATATGACTGAGTTGTCGGCAGCTATCACCACAGAAGACATCCCAGCTCCCACCGACCTAATGGACCAACCAGACAGATCCTGGAGAGGCTTCGGGTACATGTTCACCTCACCAGTGTTCTTGGTCTTACCAAACAGATAGGTCATCTCTGCAAATGACAAGAAATAAATAAATATTACATTTAAAAGAGATTTCTGCTAGGGTTAGCTTTAGAAATGGCAGTCAATTATGTTTCCTGTCAAATGAAAAATCTTTTACATAAAGATGTGTGAGTATGTCCGTTACACGTTTCCACACAGCTGATTGAATCAGAATGAAACTTAATTTTAACATAATTTTAGATCGTATATCTATTGTCATAATTAGCAGCGCGGGCTAGCTCAGCTTGTTACGCATAAATTAACAGATTAACTTTAAAGGGCAACCGATAACACAAAACATCCGGACATTGAACAGAGTGACGAAGAGGAAATGATAGGAAGAGAAAAAATAAAGTATATTGAACTTGGGATTCGTCAATTAAAATATATATGGGTAATTCTTCGTGAAACCTGCCACCCTCTGTATCCACTTTTTGCAGCTGTCTTAAGGAGTCTGCATGGTCTAAGATGAAAGCTTGAAACCTCTACTTTTTATTGTAATATGCTTCCATAGCGATTTTCTCATCATCCGCAGAGCTAAGAGTCATTTTAAGTGATATAATCGTCATTTTCAATTCTTTCCAGGACGGAATCGCATTTTGAGCGAAAAAATACACAAATTGGGTCTCTTGCAAATTTTTTCAAAACAGCTCCGTTTTGACGTACAGAGCATTCAAAAAAATTCCGTTTTCCTGATTTTCGAAGCCCTGTAACGCGCGTATATCAAAAGATTGGGAAAAATTTGCAAGAACAAAAATTGTTTATTTTTGATAGTTTAATACATGAAAGAAGGTCCGAACGTTAAAAACGAAGTTTTGAAAATCCAGTATTTCAAGTATAGATCAATTAAATGAGATCATTGAATTGCAACCATCAGTTAAAATGTAGATTGCTAAATCTGTCAAATCTGAAAATAATTTCATTGCAAATTGACAGATTTAGAGCAATCTGCATTTAACTGATGATTGTAATTTAAAGATCCCTTTTAATTGATCTATACTTGAAATACTAGATTTTCAAAACTTCGTTTTTTGACGTTCGAACCAACTTTCATGTATTAAACTATCAAAAATAAACACGTTTTGTTCTTGCGATAAAAAAAAGAGAAAAACAAAATTTGATGAACTCACTATGGTCTGAAACGGCAATTGAAAAGGACGAGCCACAGTAGACAGCTTTGATGCCCTTTCCTTGAGTTTCAAAGAACTTCACCAATCGTGGTACGAATTCATCTTTAGGCTCAGCATGCCCCAGACGTCCATAGCCACCAAAGCCCCAGGAGAAGAGACGACGTCGGGAATCCAGAGCCACCTGAAAGTAAAACAACATTAAAACAAAATGATTAATAGTTGGAGAGCTACGAGTTACCGAGATTGGGAGCTCCCCCACCCCTTCTAGACTTCCCATCACCGTCTAACCATCCGCCAATCTAATCCACAACATCCTTGTCCTTTGTTGATGATAGCTTAAAATGGATTAAAGGAACTGATAAACAATCTAACAAATAAATAACTAATTATTGGCAATTATTCAATATATTATCGTTACATATCAATAAATAATAAACAGATTGGCCCCACACTGTGGAACATCCTGTACAATGGCTTGCTGAGCCTGCCAATGCCAGAAGACCTTACCTTGGTGGCGTATGCTGACGATGTAGGGATCGTCATAGTGGCTGATGATCTGGAAAACCTGGAACGCAAATTCCAGGCTGCCATGGAGCGGATACACCATTGGATGAGCTCTGTGGGCCTTTCCCTGGCCATCCACAAGACGGATGCAGTACTCTTCACCGGGAGGAAGGCCAGAACCAACATGTCACTGACCTTCCAGGGTTATACTATCGAGACCCAACCGGCAATCAGGTACCTGGGAGTAATGCTGGATCAGAGGCTCACTTTTAGGGAGCACCTCAAATACGTGGGAGCGAAGGCCGCCAGGACATCGGCGGCGATTTCGAGAATTCTGCCCAACGTCGGTGGCCCTAGGCAGAGCAGGAGAAGACTGCTGGCAGGAGTCAGCACATCCATCCTTCTGCACGGGGCCCCGACATGGGCAGATGCAACGAGGATTCCCTCATACCTGAGACTGATCGCCCCCGCTCACAGGCGAAGCGCACTGAGAGTCGCATGCGCCTACCGAACAGTTTCTGGCGACGCTGCCTATGTAATTGCTGGGCTGCCCCCCATTGACCTCTTGGCACGGGAACGTACGCGACACTTCAAAAGGAAACAAGACCAGGTTCAGGTGGAAGAGGTGGTGCAGCGCTTCGACCACAGGGGAAACCGGGTCTTCTATCAGGACGCGGGGGCCAGCCCTGGTCCAGCAGAGCCAGAGAGGGCCAGGACAATTAGGGAGTGGCAGGAAGAATGGGACAAGTCCACAAAGGGACGGTGGACCCATCGGCTCATCCCTCGAGTCGAGCCTTGGCTCACCAGAAAGCATGGGGAGGTGAATTACCACCTCACCCAGGTACTCACGGGACACGGTGGGTTCCGGGGGTACCTCCACAAAATCGGGGCAGCAACAACACCAGACTGCCCCGCGTGCCTTGGTGAGACGGAGTCGGCGGAGCATGTCCTCCTCAAATGCCCCAGATTTGAGGAGGGAAGGAAAAATCTGGAGTGCAGCATGGGCGCCCCACTGACTGCTACCAGTTACGTGGACGCTATGCTGCGCTCCCAGGAGTCGTGGGATGAAGGCTGCGATTTTGCAGCGCTCATCATGGGCGGGTTGGCCCTTCAGGAGAGGGCTGACAAGGAACAGTAGCGGTAATAAAACAGAAGAAGGGGCGTTACCAGCCACCCTTCCTCCCTTCCGCGAAGTAATGACAGACCGTCAGTTCCGCGGAAGGGAATCAGGATCGGCAAGGAGGGGGTTTTAGTGGGTATGGTGATGGTGAACCGTCTCGAGTCCCACACTATCCAGGGCTACCTTCCCTGGATGTGCGTCACAGCATTTCCCCCTCCAATGCAAAAAAAAAAAAAAATAAAAAATAAAAAAAAAAATAAATAAATAAATAAACAGATAAATAGAGGTAGCGTGAATAAGATCGCGGGTTCGAGACCCGGCCGAGGCCCTTATCTGGGAGGTGAAAAAACTCGAGCTCGCTGGTCTTTATAAATTTGGGACTCCCACAGAAGAATCGGCCTCATTTTCACCAGAGCGAAAAAAGAGCACTCTGGTAGTTGGTGATATGCCCTTGTACATAAAGCACGGGGATGGGTCACAATAACCAACTATCAATGATCAAACTTCTGAATATACTCATTATTAATACATATTATATTTATATATTTTTAAATGAGCCGAGCCGGCTGACACTCGTCTGCATGTATATGATCGTCCTATGATCGTACAAATGGTCGGATCCTCTTCATATTTGAAACATATAGTCTGGCAGGGACCCTGTGGGTGGCACCATCGTGGGTCGAGGGTCTGGATGGCCACCTCCATATGCAGACCTTACTTTAGAAGTCTCCCCACGATGCACCAGTAAGTACCCTATCAGCCTCTGTTTGTGCCTCCTGCCGTCCCCCAGCCTGGCTGGGGCCCACATGCTCGTTGTATTGAGGTATAGTAACTTAATTAGTTATTATGACTCATGCCCGGGCTTTTAACTACAAGGTCATATCGCCTACTACCAGAGCGCTCTTCCGTCACTCTGGTGGACATAAGCTCGACTCTATTACAGGAGTCCTAAATTTTGATTCACCTAGGTTAGGGGTCTTAAACATCGTTTAGGCTCGGGGCCATCTCTTGACGTCCCATCCGAGGTACGGAATTTATATGTATGTTTGGCAAGGGCGCCCATGGCCGTGTTGTCGACGCGTCAAAAAAAAAAAAAAAAATTACCGTGTGACTAGTTCCACAGGCGACGTCTATAATGTCTGCCACATCCACCGGAGTTACGTGATCCTTTGCCTTTTCAATGTAGGTCGTTATCTGTTTCGGAGCTTTCACAACAGTTCTGGTCAGTTTACTTGAAGTGACAAAATATTCACCGTTCGTATTATGACCTAAAATATGGACAACAAAAATGTATAAATATATATTTATATAAAATGAAGGAAGATACAGAGAATGTACAGTCCAAGTTTCCTCAACTCTAGGGATGGTTTGGTGGTTCGAAAATAAGGAAAACATTTATTATGAACTTGGGTCCGGAAATGCTTATTTGAAAAATGATTGGGAGAAAACCCGTTTATTTCAATCATTTTGTGATATATATATATATATACAAACAAAATTAGCTTTTTGGAAGAGAAAGGGGGAGGAGCTGAGTCAAAGGTGCACTGAGCAGTCCTGTCTTGCAATCATTAACTATCTATTTTGAAAAAAAGTCCTTATCAAGGGAGATATATAATATTTTGCAAAGTCATGTTTTTTGCTGCTTAAAATAAAAAAGTATTAGCTATATAACATTACCACAAGTCTTGTGTAAAAATGGACAACAAATATTTCTCCTTGTGAAAAGAAAACTAACAAAATAATTACTTAAAAAAAAAAAAATACTTGACTGTTATGTTAGCTGTTTAATGATACTAGAACGAAAAGTCATTTCATAACAAGTCTTTCAGTTAATAATTAACTATTAATTAATTATTAGTTAATTTTTACTTAATTTCATAAGCAACAAGGTTGTTTATCCTTCGTAAAGAAAGATCTGTTACGAAATAATTTTTCCTTGTGACAGCAGTAAATAGCTGACAACAAAAAATATCCAATACCTTTGTTGATAAGTACTTTTCCCAAAATAAATGGTTTATGGTTGCAAGGCATCTTTACTACATGAGAACATCGACGCTGTATTCTCGCGATATTTAGAGACACTACAAACACAGTTATCTTATTTTAACTATCACAAACCTATAATTTAATGTATAAAAGAAATTGAAGGACAATAAAAATAAAGTTTAATTTCTCATACTACTTTTCTTATTGTAACATTATAAAAAAATGTTGATTAAAATAAGTGCATGACAGCAAGTTTTTGAAACTAAAGCAGATGTTTACATATCAATACACGTGAGTACCGCGTCACTCACATATATATTTTTTTTTAAGCACTTCCATGTTTATATTCACTTTTTTTTATTATTTTCGAGCCATCAAACTACTGCCGGAGTTATGGACACTTTGACTGAAACAACTTTGTATTGTTATAATAAGTGTAATATTCAACTCACCTAATTGACCGTATTCAGGATCACCGAATGAATGCAGATTTCCTTTCAGATCGAGAATAATACTGAAGTCTCCCCCGCAGACCACCTTCACGATAGGTGGTCCTCGGTATCTAATCTAAAATGTAACACATGAAACATTTTAAACACTCATTTTAATTTATTTATTCACAAAAATGTATGTACATGGAAATCATTGAGGACTACCATTAATTCATGTTTTTGACAATGCAATCACTTGAAGTACAACATTAATTTATGGTCTGTTTTTCGAATTAACTTGGCAATATTGGGAGCTCATCGGATCAACTATTGAAGTGTCTTTTTTTTTGGAGGGGGGTGCCGACCGGCAGTTATTAGTTTTTCGATTCAAGCCTCTCCCCTACCCCCCCCCCCCCCCATTCCTTCAGCTGATTTGGCTGAATATTCATAAAAGTTGTCCTTAGAGGGTTCTGGATACACATAAAATTTCGTGTCGATACATTCATTCCGTCGGGAGATACCGTGATTACAGACATACACATAGGCAGACAAACTTTTATTTAATTTTTGAAATCAGGTCAAAAACATGGAAGTCCGTTGAAAACCAAGACTCGAATTTCTAACAGATTACATAACTTCCCCTATACTTCGTATAGATGTGGAAGTAAAATCCGAAGTAAATCAGATAAGCCGTTTATGAGAAATATCAGTTTGAGAACTCTCCCCATATCTTTTTATTATACAGTACAGAAGTAGGCATTATGTTTCTTCACTAATATTTTTTTTGAAGAAGAGTTTATTATAATAGTCGCATTTACAGAGGTACAATTGAAGAGCACGGGGAAAGAACCAGGTTTGTCACTTTTTTCTCGAATGTGAGATATCGCCACTACAACATTAATATATTAAAGATATTTCACGATTCACCATCGTTACGGGCTTCAAAAAGACGGTTTGTCACTACGAAAACGGAAACTGAAAATATGACTTGCGGGGAATTGATACGATATGGATTTTCAAACATTAAATTTCAGTTTTCTCAATTTCAACATATGATAACAAACCTGGTTATTTGCCCGTGCTCTTCAATTATACAATAAGGTTCCTTAACCATTACGCTTATACACTAAATACAAATCCAAAAATATACAGTTAAATTAAAAACAATGCTACTGCTTAAGAGTACATTTTAAAAAACTCTTAAAGAAAAAAGAAAAAATACAAAGTAACTAAAATAAATAAAAATAAATTAATAAGCATTAAAAAAAAAGAGATTATAAATTGAAATTGTGAACGGATATTGTTGTTTCCCTATTTTTTTCAAGAGTTCTATTAGAAGTTAGTGGTAAATCTAGTATATTTTCACGATAATTACATGATGAAAAATGCCAAACTTAGACTGGATGACATGTTATCACCCCGTCACCCAAGCGAATAACAGAGAGGTTAAACAAAATTTCATCTGCGAAAAAATTAAAGGAATAAACAATGTGTCCAAGTGAAGAGGCTGGATATAAACTAACTGAAAGGATATGAGCACGTTTCTCGAAATGTATTCAAATATTAGGCTGGATATAAACTAACTGAAAGGATATGAGCACGTTTCTCGAAATGTACTCAAATATTAGGCTGGATATAAACTAACTGAAAGGATATGAGCACGTTTCTCGAAATGTACTCAAATATTAGGCTGGATATAAACTAACTGAAAGGATATGAGCACGTTTCTCGAAATGTACTCAAATATTAGGCTGGATATAAACTAACTGAAAGGATATGAGCACGTTTCTCGAAATGTACTCAAATATTAGGCTGGATATAAACTAACTGAAAGGATATGAGCACGTTTCTCGAAATGTACTCAAATATTAGGCTGGATATAAACTAACTGAAAGGATATGAGCACGTTTCTCGAAATGTACTCAAATATTAGGCTGGATATAAACTAACTGAAAGGATATGAGCACGTTTCTCGAAATGTACTCAAATATTAGGCTGGATATAAACTAACTGAAAGGATATGAGCACGTTTCTCGAAATGCATTCAAATATTAGAGCTTATATTAATTACTGCCTTTGAAAACTTAACGATATTTCCCCAAATGGAAAAGAAGGTTGCCGACCCATGATGTAAACTTTAATCAGCTAATTATAGTAATAGTGTAAATAAAACTTACCCTGGTGGGAGCAAATATGATAGGTGTTTGGTTGCCAACACCACACTGACCCATCTTGTTGTCTCCCATGGCGTAGACATGGCCCCGATCTGTCAGAGCAACACAAGGCAGAGTTAACACAAGGAGAGAGTAGCACCACTACCTCACACACCAATGCGAGTGAGTGGCTTTGTCATTTCAAAGTGAAAAAAATATACATTTAGGAATCGTGGAACCTTTTAAGCACAAAACTTCCGTCAAAAATATGATATATTTGACAAGAAATTCAAATTTGGGACAATCTCTAGACTGTTGAATTATGACAGCAACTCTATGCATCTATGCCACGATTAGAGATAAGTGACTGGCTATTTGGGAGATGTTCCGATAAGCGGCCCGCACACGGACAATAGTATTGTCAATATACACATGCCAATACTATTGTCAATATGCAGATCAATAAACAACAGACCGCAAACTGATCAATAGTATTGCCAATATTTTATTTTATTTTGCGTCTAGACATTGTGCTGGTCACAACGAACCGCGTTTTTATCATGAATAATAAAGAAAAAGCGTGCATTTCGCTGTTATTGCTTTGTGCAACTAAACGGTCAGTCAACCGCCATAAGTGGGTCAAAGATTGGATTACAAGAAGAGAACATTATTCTCATGTAACATTATTTGGAGACATTTATTTTTTATTTTTTACATACCAAATTATGTCTTGAAATTTAAAAAAATGAATTAACTAGGTTAGGTATAAGTAGTTGTGACAGCAAAGTAAGTATTATTGGATTTGAAGTACCAAAATAAAAATAGAAGTAGGTATTCATAATATAAAAAAAAAATGTTAGCATAATTTAAATGTTAGTATATTCAGAAAAATACGAAGCTGCTGTTAGTTGTTCCGATTGTTCTGGAGCTACTACGTAGCAGAATTGTGCGGAGTGTGTTTGTGGAAATTTTCATTTCAACTAAGTATTGAAAAAATTATTGATAAACGACCGCACATGAACAATAATATTGTCAATATCCCCAACACTTTCGAGTATTGATGTTTGAAAATCAAAAAATTTAAATTTTTGTCAATACATATTTTTTTCATCAATACTTTTCTGTATTGACAACACTATTGTCCGTGTGCGGGTCCCTGTAGATGTCTCTCAACAACTGACACATCTCCACAATTTGCTAATAGTTTCAGATGAACAGAAGCTTCATCATATTTATCTCTTCGTTCTGCCAAGTTTGGAGTTAGGTAAAACTCTAAATGACTAATGTTTACCTACTTATTGTTTTATTTTATTCACTTTTTTAAATTAATATCAGTATTATTTTTTTCTTAGAATCTGGTTATTATATATTATTTTAGTATGAAGAAATTACTTCTATTATTTAATTAATGTTATCTGCTTCGTTTTATTTCAGTATAGTTCTTATTATTTACAAATTGTTTGTATTTATGATTATATAACTCCTTGCTGTAAGATAATTCTTTATTATAAAGTTATGCACTCATGTAATACATATTACAGGGCGCCGGTAGCTCAGTGGTAAGCTTGCTTGCTTACTGACCTCAAGATAGAAACCCGGCCGAGGCTATTAGTTTATCTGGGAGGTAAAATTAACTTAACCTTCGGATGGGATGTTAAGCGATGGTTCCGAGCTTGTACGATATTAAGTACTCGTTAAAGACCCCTACTCTAGGTGAATAAAAATTTAGGGTGGGCAAAATTTAGGACTCCCACAATAAAGTCGGGCTCTTATCCACCAGTGACAAAAGAGCACTCTGGTAGTAGGCTATATGACCTTGTAGTTAGAGCCCGGGCATGAGTCATAATTACTACATATGCCCGATATTAATTATTTGGCCAAACTACGAACACGGCCCCACAGGTACGATTTGGAGATACGTACCCCGGCTTCCTGCTCTTCACATAACAACCTGAAGCATTGTCGGAGACCTCACCCTATGCTTACATCATTAGGTATGTTCAAACTTATATTTTTATGACAATTATTTATGAGCAAATAAGTTATTCATTCATTATGACAGCAAGTTCGCAGCAATGTGTTTAATTCAACTAAAAAAATCAGCATTTTAAAAACGCTCATAAAAAGCAAAAAGCCAAACCTGCAAATTCGTGACGATGCCTATACCTCATGAATAACTCATTATTTTGTTGTCTTCTTAAAATATAGTTGTAGGTTTGTTTTAACAAGGCTATAATCATTAGGTGATTATGTGTACTGCTTTTTTAGACACTCTTGTATCATTCACTGATATAAATTACTGTATTTTTGTATCATATCTATAAATATCTGTCATATTTCATATTTACTGATAACGCCTGTCCCAGTGATTATCAAAACTTCCAATTGGAGTGTGTCAACCCAACTGCGTCAACAGAAAAGGAGGGTCAACTTAAAAAAATGTCTCTTCGTACTGCAACACCACGGGAACAAACAGCTTTTTGATTTTGAAAGTTGCCATTCTATAAGAAATTCTATATATATAGTATAGAGGAAGTAGCCAGACCAATACTAACTGATGACAGTCAACCAGTATTATACTGTATTGAATCTCATTAAATCAAATTAGGAGCATAATTCCAAACTTTCAAAAGCACATAAATGCCCCATGGGAAAGTTCCGTGTAGAACACCAGCCTGCACCTTTTTTTTTGTTTTAAATACAAATTCCAAATAGATGTCTGAATACAGAATTACAGGCTAGAATTGAAATAAGCAGTAGAATAACCAACCAATCCTCAACTAGACTGTTTAATGATCAAGGATTTCAAGATGAAGTACATACATAGATAGATTCAGAACGCTGTTTCAAGTTAAGCGCACATTAGGAAGAGCCACAACATATCGTTTATTACAAAAATCCACACTGATTGCTCTCGTCCATGTATTATCGTTATTATCATTATATTTACTATGTATTATCATAATACGCACATTTTTAACGGGGCGAACCGGGCCAAAAGTTCAAACAACAATTGAAATAAATATAATTATTCATCTGAACTAACAATTTCGTAAGAACTTCCTCCAAAAAATCCTGTTACCATGCGATGCGCCCCGGCATATCCTAATGTGCTCTGTAGTATTGTTGCTATATGAGATCCGCCCCAATAGTGTGAGACATCATCGTAAACTATCATCGAGAAGAAAGTACTGACCTGAGAGTAGGAGAGTGTGATTCTTGCCGCAGGAGGCGTTGACGATGTTCACATCCTTGAGAGATTCGATGAAGTAGGGTGTGGTCCTGGTCTCTATGTCACCTGTGCCCAGCTGGCCCTTCTCGTTACGGCCTGTTCACACACAAAAATACATTCAATTATACATAATAATGACTATTATCCATTTTTAAATAAAATCTTCAAATTGAGAAAACAAAATGGTGTTACGATTTATGAAAGCACTTTCAAGTTGGCCTCAAAACAAAACTGAGTGTCTACAAAACCGTTATCAGAGCTACAGGAGGTTTGGCGTTCAGCACTGGGGTTCTGCTAAACACTCTCACACCAAATAAAATTCCGGGTCCATTACAACAGCTATTATCCTAGTTTTTGTGTTAAGTCTCTCTCTAATCGCCCCCCCCCCCCCCCTCTTCCCCTTTAGCCAGTTTGGCTGAAACCTTGGAGGGATCTGGTAAAAATACTCATTCTATTGGGAATTATCATGTTCACAGGCAGACATACACACAAAGCATTTGTTTTTTTTTCACACTTTTGGAATTAAGAGGTCGGAAAACATAAAATTTCATTGAAAACTCCGCATCGAATTGACTACATAACTTCCCCTATACTTACGTTGTAATACTCCAGAGACGGAGTCATGGAAACTATATTACATAACACAGTTACTAATAAATTATATTAATTATAATAATACCATAAAAATAGTGTCGTTTCAACAAGGTAGTGTTCTCCTACTCAACACATCATTGTGTAAACTCATCATAATTCTCTGTAATAGCTAAATATATATATATATTTATTTTTTTTCAGTTCTATGTTAATAATGGCATAAAACTAGGGAATAACGTTGCTTTTTCTCTTACCAAGTGTGTATACTTTGTGATCCTCCGTGATGACGATGGTGTGAGCAGCATTACAACCGGAGACGACAGCGCGAACCCGCAGTTTGTCCAGGGGTCCGAACCGATGAGGTGTGTAGATGTTCTTAGCGGCAGTGTTCTTACACCCCTTGGGGGCAGTCTTTCGATTGTACAAGTCCCAGTTGGTCGCCCCGCACATCAAGAATCGGCCAACATGCTCTGGTCCTTTTACCCGCTGAAAAGAAAAATGAAAAAATCGGTGAAACACCGTCAATGTACCCCCTCCACTGATCCCCCCCTTCCCACCGACCGATTTGGCGGAAATGTGATATGAAAATGAAATGAAATGAAAAGAAATTTTATTATTCTGGGACCGAGGTCCCCTAAGAATAAATACATACAGAGTAAAGAAAATGAAACAATGAAAAATAGTATCAGAACAAAGAAATAAAAAGATAGGTAGGTAAATAAAAATTAGTGCTACATTGGAGAAAAACTATACAACTAAAAAATAGATAAACAGGAAATAAAAAAACAGGAAATTAACAACTTCAATATGATGAAAAGAAAAAAATAAAGTATCTACAAAAATAAAAGAGAATAAGTAAAAAAGAAAAAAAGCAAATCTATAAAACTAAGAAAGAAATAAAATTGATAATATAAATCGACCGAGCATAGTAATATGATGGTTGATTATAAAAGAGAAGGAAGGATGCCCAGCCAAGGTTTAAAATAAAATTAATTTAGAAAGCAGAAAATAAGATAAGATAAAAATAAATAAATGCATAATAAAAATATATCAATGTGTAAATGAGCCAAAAAGGAATAATATTGATTATGATCGAATAATTTGGGAAATATGATTGAAAAAATATAATAAAAATAGAGAATGACAAAAACAAAAAAGAGAGAGAAAAAAAGGGAAAAGTAATTTGAATGATTAGATAATTAAGGTTGACGAATTAGAGAATACGGGGGAGAGATCAAAGAGGAGTGGATTGTTTAGTGAAGAGATATTGGAATAGTGAGGATTTGAAGGAAACCACTGATTGGGGGAGGCAGGGAGTTCCAAAAAGAGGAGGCCTGGACAAGAAATGATTTGTGGAGCGATGGGAGGGGATGAAGAGGTCTGAAGGACGGCATCTAGTGTGTCTGGTGAACCGAGGACTGGAATTAAAACAATTGGTAGAGATAGTAGGGTTCTTTGGATTTAAGCATTAGGATATGTGTCGTCCTCATGGGGTTCTGAATTTAAATATACAATTCCATGTCGATACATTCATTACATCAGCAGTTATTGGGGTTCTTGAGTTGAGCCCCACTGATCCCTACCTTCCCTTGGGCTAATTTCGTGAAAAATTAATATCGTTTCCTTTCGTCCTCCGGAGATTAGCATTTAAATACATTTTGTGTCGATATATTCATTTGTTGAGCCGCCACCCTAATCCACCCTTCCCTTTGAATGATTTGGCTGAAAACACATATAAAACTCCATGTCGATACATTCATTATATCGGGAGTTATCGTATTAACAATTTTTTCCGTTTTTTGGGATCAGGTGGTGTAAAGCATGAAATTTCGTTGAAAACTAAATCGAATTTCTGACCGATTACATAACTTCTTCGATACTTCGCACAGCTGGGGAAGTAAAAAAAACAAATTTGCACGATATTGCAAACTGGGGTATAACAGACAGACATGAGCATACAGCCCCGTATACTCAATTCATAAATTATTTCTAAATCGAATGCCACGGAAATGATCACTAGGAAATTCTGAATTCATATATAATATATTTATCATAGCATCCCTTCTCCCGTTTATTTCTCGGTTTTTAAAAACTCACAATTAGAGACGTTTCGGGAAGCCCCCCATCATCAGTATCTATAAATACATGTGTTCTTTATGTTATAATTCCTTCTGTCAATCAGAATCTTTATTTTATAGAACATACCATACCATAGAATGTAGCACATTCTACTTTATTCCTCTTTCGAACGGGATTTACCTTATTTCTTAATTTATGTGGATATTCCCTGGGTGGTCCACCATAAACCCGATAAAAAAATTGGGTTGTGGAAAAAAAGTCTATAATAACAAAATTAAAAATTAATGGAATACAAACTACTTAATTTATTAGATGATTGAATAAGTGTTTGTAGTTAGTCAACTAAAAGTTATGTTTCGGCATTTTTCTATCGAAATTAGGATTGTATTTTAATTTGATTGTGTTTCGAACCCGCGATCTTGAGGTCAGAAAACAAGCACGCTCTGAGCTACCAGCGCCCTTATTCAAATAATAAAAGTATCATATGTGCAAATGAAAATAACTGCAACTATGCCAAATAACTATTTATATTTTTAAAACGTATTACTACAACCAAAGAAATAAAAAAGCAATAAGCATTAGTAGCAAATAGTTTCGTCAGAAAAAAAAGTTGGAAACCTTTTTAATTTAAATATTCGTCAAATAACGCCCATGACTGGACTTTCATATTACTTAAGTATTATTATTTAAGAAAGTTCAAATAATTAAGCAAAAAGTGTGGACTATATCAAAACAAAAACATAACCTATCTTACTGGTAAGCCACGATGACTTGAACAATAATACAATTATTGAATAAGTGTTTACTGCTCTTTAGAAAATAAATCCCAACTATTCTTATAAAATATCAAACAAAGTATTACAAATGTCTCCCAAAATCAAAAGTTGCAGAATTAAATTTGGAGGGGTGCAATTCGAAAACTACCTTTCTCCTAAATGTGCATTTCCTGAAATAGGGTTGGATTGAGCTTTTCGCACTCACTAAATCAAACTCAATTGCAGACAGTCTAAAACAAAGTTTTCCATAGCACAGAACAGTGTTCGCAACAAATGCAAGAACTTAACGATGCCAATGAGAAGGAACAAACAGAGCTTATAATCTAGTTTCATAACTCAACAAAATATGAAAAATACTATTGACAGAACAAAACAAATTTTTTTAAATGAAATAAAAGAAAAAACAGCAGTCCTCCCCGATATAGAGAAGATATGAAGAAAAGTATGAAAACATGTGTTTCCAAGTTGCTATGGGGTGTGTGATATTAAGTAATATCTGGCATTTTGGACCTTCAATATTATCAAGAACAGTAAAAACTGGCTAACAGTATAACTTAACAAATGTTCGAAAGAATAAATATCAATTAGTAGCATCGAATTATTACCAAGCCAAGTTAATAAATTCTTATTTTAATATTGAAAAATTAATATTCCTAAAAAATATGCACAATTCCACTTTGGCAATTAATCTTCTAAATAAGTTTTTAGAAAGTAACTAACTGTAGTAGGGCATTAGTTCATTCACCTTTCCACCTGGGCTAACCTATATACCATTTTTCAATATCTCGTGAATCTACAAAACTGGCACATTATTTAGACTTAAGTTAGTTACATTTTTACTTACAAGTCCATCATCGGGTAATTCTTCGGCCAGATCATCATCTCCAAGTACACTTGGTTCAGAATCTTCATTCGAAACATCGCTCTTGAACTCGTCTTCATAATCACTAAGTTCCTCTTCTTTCCTCTTTCCATTTTTCTTATTCCTCTTATTCTTTTTATTCAAAATGTCCGAAGCACCAGATTTTCTTTTACTTGACATTTTCCGTTGGGTTTAAAAGAAAATATTTAATAAAAAATATTGAAAATGAGTGAAAACAATCGAACTGTACAACTTAGTATAAATCCTCAGGACGCAATAACACGTTTTTATTGATTCTAATTTACTTTCCCTATATCTGTTATGATGCTTCTTTTTATAATAATGGCACCTCTTCCCCCCCTTCAGGCTAGAAATACAAACGCGGGTTTAACAGGGTGGGGGTATTTCCAAAGAAATAACTAGTAATTTACATTAAAAATTAAATCATCTTTACCAATCATTTTCTAAATAGAAAGTAGAAATACCTGAAATCATTATTCTCTAACTATCAAAGACTTCATACAAATTAAGGGTCATTAGTAAAATGATTAAAATTTAGGGTTAATGACTATTACCTTTATGTAACAAGTAAAATAAGCAGTATATAATACTGATTTTTAAACTTTTTTTTAGCTTTATATTCGTATATTTGATTTTTGAAATCAAATATACATTAAAAAATACATTTGGATTAAAATTATTTTTTATAAAAAGTTTGTTTATATGGGCGCCATATTGCCGGCAATAACCGTTATCGAATACTTTTGAACTGACTATCACTAAACCGACTAGTAGATTGTTTCATCTTATGTAAATTTGCCAATAGTCTTCCGTTCGAATAATCTCCAATGTAAGTCTCATCAAAATTTCAAGTTATTTTATGTTATCTTACTACTTTTAGTCGATAATTTAGTTTTCTGATTATTAATGGAATTTTATAGATGGGTGACTTATGGAGCAAGATATCAAAAATAACACTTAATGACACATCTTCTCAGAGCATTGAGCCAGAAAAAAAAATTCCTAAAGCCAATCAACTAAATCTACATACACCTAAACGTGTTTTTGATGTTCAGCTTTTGGATCCGAGGAGTGCAACATTAGGAATCAAAAGGACTCCAATCGTCGTTAGTATAAACTGTTTCACTGTTTTTTTTTCTTTCTGAAACAATGTTTCATTTTTATTAGAATATTTTTTCCTTTTTCAGGTACTAAAAACTGCAGACTCGACTAACGATACCCCTGTTAAGATACCCAAACCTTATCTTGAAACAGATCTTGATGCAGTTGCTGATGATTCGACTCCAAAAATTTGCAAATTTTCACTCAATTCATCCTTTGAAATAGAAAATGTTACTGAACCCCTTGTAAGTATTGTCTTTTTTTACGAATTTTTCCTAAAACTTAAGTTATTTACGTAATTATGTATGTATATCGAAAAATGTTAGGTAGCGTAAAATTAGCTTAAAGTCATTCAATGGATGATAATTTAATAAAAGTGTTTTTTTTTATAATGGAGAAATTTTAGAGCTTATAACGAACTATCTACTTAATACAAATAGTTCGAAAAAGTACTGTCTATAGGTTATTGTATGCCCCTAACGAATCAACTTAATCATACTTGGACATATTCTGACATGGTTAGTCTATAGCTCTTTATTCGACATAGTTACCTTGTGTAGTCATGATTAGACTTTTTTTTTATATGTACATATAGTCTTAGTAGAAATGTTATACATATTTATCGGAGAGAGGGGTATTCCGAACTAGTTTTACTATGTTATTAGTTCCGTATAAGCCCACAATATTTTTTGAGAGGTTTTTCTATTAACTTATTAATTATTATTATTATTGATTTGAAAGAAGGTAGTTTTCTGTAGAAAAAAATTATGCATGTTGAAAACAATGATGTTTAGTAAGACGTACTGGAAGTTTAGGATGTACCAGGATGTAAGGAACTACACCAAAAAAAATGTATACATATAAAGATATTCTGTCCTGATTTCAACAATAATTAGCATTTTCAGAATCTGAATGAGATTACCAATACTTGAAGATATTAGTTTGAAAGGAATCATCAAATGTTAATCACAGCATACAGTTTTGGGGTCACTTCTAGAATTTTCAAGTTTCATAGAACTCTGCTAAATTAACACCATCCCCAAAATCTTACAAGGTCATAAACGTTTCAAATAGTTTCCCTCTAGGCTGACTGCTCTAGTTATATCAGCACCATTTATTGTCAAAATGTATTTTTGCTGGAAGGAGGTTCACGTTTTGAGCTATGGTGTTTATTAACAACGTGTGAGTTGCGTGAAAAAAGTCTCTTCTACTCATTTTCAACATAAAATCGGACGAAACCGCCTTATTCCGGGGCATAAATACATTTTAATAGGTACCGTTTATATTTATGACCTAAACCTAATCGCCTCCATTAGCATGATGCTAGAGCGAGGTGACCTCCCTTTGTGGTTATACCGGTTGGGTTAAGTTACCCGCCCTTCGCTTACCAGCAGCATGAGCGAGGTAATCTATCTGTGTGGTTATACATGTGATAATAAATGCTGTATAAAATGGAGGGAATCAGAAGAAAGTGTGAAATATATTTTTTAATTTATTTTCAGGACGAAGTAGTTATAGACGATAAGGCCGAAAGGGAAGATAGAGCTCTGGAGCTGGAGAGTAGTAGCCTCTCTTCAGGTTCTGATGAGGACGAGGACGGGCTGACTGACACTGAAGAAGACATGAAGAAGGTTGAGGAGATGCCGGTGGTGGTGGTGAAGACACCAGAGATAGAGGAAATGCGGCCGCAGCTAGCCTGCCCTGCCAAGGAGCGCCTCAGCCAGAATCTCTACCAAGAATCACCCCCGCTTTCAACTCCTGTCAAACTTAAGGTATATGTCTATATATTAACTTTACCTGTATAGAATCTAACAGGTTTGGCTCGCTTGAATATTTGGTGTAGTTTACGTGTAAACTACGTATATATTCTACATAATCTCATGTAGAATATTCAGTTGTATTAAATAATTGTCTACAAAATTGTGATGCCTTCATTATTGTTTAACACCTCCCCCCTCCATTCGTAGTTCAAAATTTTAGTTAGATATGATCTATCGTAATAGTAGAGGTTACGTTTACTGAGCTCTTATCAAACACAAAATTGGTGGCAATGTACCAAGCTTCTGACATGCTTCGAACAAACAAAATATAAGTTTGAGGTATAATTTCGTTTCTCTTATTTTAATTAACACGGGCTCAAAATATATGAATACATCTTATCCACATCTATACAACTAAGTTTTGTCTCCACAGGCTCGGAATGATCTTTTTGTTAGATCAGAAATTCGTTTCGTGTTATATATAGGCCTTAGGCCCCTTTCACACGAGATACTCTGTGTACGGGCCACCGGAATTTGAGAAGGGCACTCTGTCCCTGACATCAAAAACACAGTCCCACCAGTTCTCCCTCCAACGACCGTCTGAGTTCATCCATCCCCCACCAGGTAGGATTATTCGTTCAGGAGATAATTAGGTGGATGCGCTATGTGTTGATGGATGTCTTTTCGACAAAAGAGTTACATTTAATTTAGCCTTTGAAATATCTAACTTTTAAAGCATTTATTGGAAACGAAGTGTGAAATTCAAAGTGCCATCAACGAACTTTGATAAAATTATCACGAAGCCCGAATACGCTGAGCAGATTCCGGATCTGCCACATTATACGCTAGACGCTGTCACAACAGGCAGAACCGAAGAGGCTTTTACTTTATATACCGATGGATCCAAGACCAATCAGGGGGTTGGAGCAGCCTTCCTAGCACCAACAGCCAATTTGCAGATCAAATTCAAACTACCATACGTAGCATCGATTTTCTCAGCGGAAAGCCTTGCTATTCGCGAAGCTCTTAGATATGCCTTACAGGTGGAAGAGAAGAACATTGTGCTTTTCTCTGACAGTCAGAGTGTTCTGCAGGCATTGAAAGACTTGAGAAGAAAGCGTAACCCACTGTTATTGGATATAGCAGAGCTACTAAAGGAAATGGAGCTGATGGGGAAATCTATACTTCTTATCTGGATAAAAAGCCACAACAGCAATAGACATAATGACGAAGTGGACAAACTAGCCAAAGAGAGTACAACAACAGGAACGCCTTACAACATTCTTACTCCATCTGATATCAACGCCCATATGAAAAACGTTTTGTACAAGAAATGGCAAATGGAATACGATTCTCTGAAAGGTGTCAAGGGGACCTACTACAGCAGCATCCAGCCACAGAACATGGTTCCACAACATCAATAGACACAGATCATGCTTCACATCCCTCATGCGTCTTAGATTTAGTCACAACAGACTACCGGCACATCTTCACAAGATCAGAATTATCCAATCACCGTACTGTTCCTGCGACAGCACTATCATCGGAGACGCGGACCACACCTTGCTGGCCTGCCCCAATACAGCACCCGGCAGAGACACCCTCGTTCAAAACTTGGTCAACTCTGGTATACCACTAACGTTCAACAGCTAGTGAGACTAAAAAGAAACACGCAAGTTTTTGATGCATTATACGGCTATTTAACGTCTCATCTAGTAAGCATATAATTAACATTATTACTCTTTTTCTTCAGTAAATCTTTCTCTCCTTAGAGAGTTATATTGCTCAACACTGTTTGGGTAAGTCTAGGTAATACAAGAATAAGGTTATAACCCAGGGTTGTTGGGGTGGGGCCTGGGGTTGCTGGTCTGGCTGGGGGCACGCAGGCGGCGCCGTCGGGGCACTGGTCTTAGACCCAGGAGCTCCGGAGGTCTGGACGGCCAGCACCACATGCAGACCTTCCTTCAGGAGTCTCCCAAACCACTCACTACTCAGCTTTGAGCATTACTTCGGGCATAAGGCCAAAAAGAAGAAGAAAAAAAAAAAAAAAAAAGCAGCATTTATATAAAATGCTGGAGCCGGAGGAGTTGGTTGCTGCCATATTAATTTCAAAATTGACTAACAAGATAAAAAAAAGGAAGAGGACAATGCGGGTGCATCCGATATGTGCAAATAGACCGGGAAGTATGGCATTCTTATACCCTTTATATACTGCTATATTTCATTCCAACATAAGCTATTTAATGATTTTGTTCGAATATTCTATTTGCACATTCCATATAGCCGGCCTTTCACGGACCGGCTCTATAAAATGTTCAGCATCTAAATTGTTAATGTTTTTTAAAAATAAAAA
Organism: Aradus depressus; assembly: GCA_963662175.1. Taxonomy (NCBI): domain Eukaryota; kingdom Metazoa; phylum Arthropoda; class Insecta; order Hemiptera; family Aradidae; genus Aradus; species Aradus depressus. The sequence continues at coordinate 11,082,231 of OY759220.1, read as the reverse complement.
TGGCAAAGTGGCTAGGAACACGCGTGTCCCATGTGAACACTTTCATCTAGCTGAAGGTTTCACAAGTGGCCGAGACACCGAATCCGGTGGCACTATACACCGTGGCCCCATCTGAACGCTCCCATTTAGTTCTATGTTTCGACGGTGTTTTCAGACACAGTGGCCGTACACTGTCTCGTGTGAAAGGGGCCTTAGAGAACATCAGTTCAATGTCTGTCTCTTTGTATGTTTGTTTGACCCGCAAGGGAAAACGGCTGAATTTGTATCCACGAAATTTGTAGGGCCTTTCAAGGTTACTCCAATACCAGCTATTTGGCATCTCAACATTTTGAACGGGAGAGCGGTTATGGTAAAATTCTAAATATAAAATGAAAGCTAGCTTAAAATGCCTCTAACTTTTTCAATAGTAACTGAGAAAATATGAAATAAATGTTAGTTTGGAGTAAATTTTTTTGTTTAGAACAATAATAGACCATTTGCTTAAGTAAAGATTGATGTAGTTGGATTGAGTGAATAATAATATAATTAATAAATAAAACAAACTTATTTTTAAAATATTGTCTATTGCACTAAAGATATAAATATATATATAACTACCGGTTTCGGTTTTACACCATCGTCAGGTCTAGTTATGAACTAAGTTAGTTTGCAGAGAGCGACCCTTCAAATACATCTCAGGTGAAAGGGTGCTATTAAAACTTGGGAGTCCCCCGGCTGTACCGTTAGCTAACTCATGAAATATTTCCTAACAAAACTTAGTTCTAAATTTACATAAAACAATATCATTAGACTAATACATGGAAAAATAACAAATAAATAAGTAAAAATACAAATAAATAAATATAAATAAAATTAATAATAATATTAAGATTTAGATAACGTGAAACATATATGTGGAACCAAATATTAATAACAGATAATACAAACATATATGTGGAAACAGAAATGGTTCAGGGTGTTAACAAAGGGGAATAATTGAAATAAATTTGGTCATTCATACAAATGTTCTTTTTGGTAGCTTTATGTATTTCTAATTGTTCTAAGCTATCAAGTATTTTTTTAAATAAGTTTGTTTTATTTATTTATTACAAGTTTCCACAATATGTCCGCGTTCCTCAACTTAGAATAATATAATAATAAATTCTCTATAATAATAACTGAATAATAATTCTCAGTCACAATAATTAAAATTGTTTATTTAGACATTCCTAATATGGACAATGACATGCAGCAACCTGTTCATTTTCTTTTCATTATTATTCATATATGTACATTTTGAATTATCTTCTTTTTCTCACAACATAAATCTTCTTTTTAGTCTGGACGAACACCGCTGGGTCTTGTCAATGCTCCTGCCCAGCTGCAGTCACCGGTCGAGGTGTCCAAACCCTGGCGAGGCTTTCAGGAGGAGCGAATCCGCCTTGGGCTGGAGAACACACCACCCTGTATGACAGGGGAGGGTCTTCCGGACCGGGTACAGTCGGCTCCGGGGAAGGTGGGCCAAAAGAGAAGAGATATCCTCAAGAAGACAGTCCGTGCCAAGACTCGGTGGGGACTGGATGATTCTGTCATCATCTAACCGCACTATAACTCCCCCTCCACCAGTGTCAAGTTCTGCTCACTTTTCATCGGTGTGCTCACCAAGATTCAGCCAAAACTTGCGGTGGATTTGAATGACTTAAGATATGCAGACCTAAGCTTATTACATAATGTATTCTTTCGCTGCAGCTCTTTTTTTCTCCCACTTAATTTAAAAACATATTTTTTCCCTATTGACACGCTCTTCAAGTCCATCCTCAGTATCCATATTTTGGTCGACTATTTCTCATATTTATACAGAGTTTTTCTCATCTCTTCCACATTTTCATCACTTTATAACAGAACTTATTTTTTAATCAAAACTTTCAGTTAGATAATATTTTTTTAAGAAATTATAAAAAATATAGAAGAGACTATAAAAAAATGTACATAAATATAAGAAGTATACGACCAATACACATATACTGAGTATAGGTTTGCAGCCCGGAACGTATGTATAAAAAAAATACGTTTTAAAATAAAAGTGGGAGAAAAACAGAGCTGTAACGAAAAAATACGACTTATTAGAAATCTCTTTAAACATCAGAAACTCGAATAAAGGTGGCTTCAGATAGGTGCTCGGGGAGAGAGTAAGGTAATGTAAGTCAGAAAGTTGCTAAAACTTACTTATGCACCTAAAAGTTCGTTATTTGAAGCTCTGCCGTTTGGTGCTATTACCATAAGAATAGGATTAATATGGCATTTTTCAATATGGTTCAAATGAGACAAACATTGCTTGGTAGTTAAAACTGCTTAAGCCAACTATGTTTTATTATTTTTCACAAGTTGGTCTTCGTTTAATTTGGCTTGTATTAATCGAACCTAGAAAAAAGTTGCTTTTCCTCACTCTTTCCATGCAACAGAAACTGCAACTCTCCTAAAAAAAATCAAATTTGTGAATTATCCTAATTTTCTTGAGCACTCTTAGGTATAATACATTTCCATTTTAATTTTCTCACAGCGTTTGTTTCTAATAGTTTTTTCTTCTAATAAAACTTATTTTGCATACACTGAAGAAGAATAAACAAAAGCATTCGAATCATAGATAGAATTTTTTTTTTTAGTGTACACTTCATGACAGACTTTCTCTTACAACTGTCTTTCTTATTTATAAGGATTTAATAGTTGAAGTAAATAAAATAACATTTATTTTACCAAGATCTCTTTTTTGGCTTGTCACTCAAACAAATTTCACCGAGTTTTGGTTTACCTGGTCGACATACCGCTGAATCCTGGAACACCTATTTGTAGTAACCAACGTGTTTTGCAGGTTTGTTTTCTTTTTAGTTCTTCTCTTGTTAATACTGAATTTCGAGTTTTTTTTTCTTTCTTTCCTAAATTCTTCTAAAAAGAGAAAAGAATGTTTAATTTCTATGATCTATTTTTCACACAACCATCAAAGTGAACTCACAATTGAATCGTCTAGGTAAGAGATTGCAAAAAGATTGGATGTTGGAGGTTTAGCATAACTACTCAGTACCATTTTATGGAAAACAGTCTACAGTGTTATTTATTATGGTCTGTTTGTGTAAATTGGAGGATCAGGCTTAGACTTCAGATAGACCCACTTCATTCGCCTTTGATACCTTGATGAATGTTTCCACAATGAATTTATTTGGGTTAGTAATGTATATTCGGCTTCATCGTCTTCACGACAGTTTGGCCTAATTTTCATGCTCCATTTTCTGAAAAACTAGACTATATTTGAAGAATTGTGTGTTAATTCATAAAATGTACGGAAGAATATTTGATACACTTTTAATTTCTTACTTAATTGAATTATTATTGTTGACTACAATTTCTATAGTTTTATCCATTTCATGACATGCAGGGTGTTAGTTTTACAACCATGAAAGAATAAATATATTTTTGGAAAATGTATCATTCATTTCTTATCTCTATGAAAAAGTAATGAATGTAATAACGAACAATTTAATTATGAAGGCTGTGAATTAGTGGGCCTTGTGAAGCATACTACTGGGAGCCTCATCAGTCCGAAGTTGTTCATTGATTGATTGAAATGTTTAATTAATCAGGTTATCCAGTCTGTGTTTGAGTAACAATGATGTAATGTTCTAAAAAATATATGAAACATTTGCTCTTAATGGTATATTTGTATTTATTATTTTTTTATGTATATGTATCTCTTAGTTTTGCGTAGGATGTAGCATTGTAGTTTTATGTATTCTTTTTCATTCATATATTTTGTAAAATTGTTTTTCTATATTCTACATTAATGGGTTTTTCCATATTATTGTCTGCTTAATTGAAGAGATTTGAGTTATAGCTTGTAAAGTTACCATTTAAGAACTGAAATTTGTTATTTATGACGTGAGCTGAAGTTTTATTATGCCCGTACTCTTGCTGTTTTTAATCAGTGGTTTTCTTTCAGTGTTATGCAATTTAAAAAAATATTTTGTACTCTAATAAACTGTAAAATCATTTGAAAGTATTTAATCTGTATGAAATAGAATTATTAGAAGCTTATTCAAGTGAAATTGTCTCCTGTTTATTTGAAATAAGTTTGACGTAAGTATGAAGAGTAAGATTTAGGTACCTGATTCTCCCATTGTACACACAAGGAATCCTGAACTATTTTTGAAAACCACTGAGATTATTCATAACTTATGCCAAAGTGTAATTAAAAATTAATAAATAAAACAAAAAGAAATGCAAAGTCTTCTGTTTTGTACCCCCATTGTGTTTTTTTTTTTCAAAGATCTCATAGAATTTTATCTTTTTTTTTTTTTTTTTTTTTTTGCATTGGAGGGGGAAATGCTGTGACGCACATCCAGGGAAGGTAGCCCTGGATAGTGTGGGACTCGAGACGATTCACCATCACCATACCCACTAAAACCCCCTCCTTGCCGATCCTGATTCCCTTCCGCGGAACTGACGGTCTGTCATTACTTCGCGGAAGGGAGGAAGGGTGGCTGGTAACGCCCCTTCTTCTGTTTTATTACCGCTACTGTTCCTTGTCAGCCCTCTCCTGAAGGGCCAACCCGCCCATGATGAGCGCAGCATAGCGTCCACGTAACTGGTAGCAGTCAGCGGGGCGCCCATGCTGCATTCCAGATTTTTCCTTCCTTCCTCAAATCTGGGGCATTTGAGGAGGACATGCTCCGCCGACTCCGTCTCACCAAGGCACGCGGGGCAGTCTGGTGTTGTTGCTGCCCCGATTTTGTGGAGGTACCCCCGGAACCCACCGTGTCCCGTGAGTACCTGGGTGAGGTGGTAATTCACCTCCCCATGCTTTCTGGTGAGCCAAGGCTCGACTCGAGGGATGAGCCGATGGGTCCACCGTCCCTTTGTGGACTTGTCCCATTCTTCCTGCCACTCCCTAATTGTCCTGGCCCTCTCTGGCTCTGCTGGACCAGGGCTGGCCCCCGCGTCCTGATAGAAGACCCGGTTTCCCCTGTGGTCGAAGCGCTGCACCACCTCTTCCACCTGAACCGGGTCTTGTTTCCTTTTGAAGTGTCGCGTACGTTCCCGTGCCAAGAGGTCAATGGGGGGCAGCCCAGCAATTACATAGGCAGCGTCGCCAGAAACTGTTCGGTAGGCGCATGCGACTCTCAGTGCGCTTCGCCTGTGAGCGGGGGCGATCAGCCTCAGGTATGAGGGAATCCTCGTTGCATCTGCCCATGTCGGGGCCCCGTGCAGAAGGATGGGTGTGCTGACTCCTGCCAGCAGTCTTCTCCTGCTCTGCCTAGGGCCACCGACGTTGGGCAGAATTCTCGAAATCGCCGCCGATGTCCTGGCGGCCTTCGCTCCCACGTATTTGAGGTGCTCCCTAAAAGTGAGCCTCTGATCCAGCATTACTCCCAGGTACCTGATTGCCGGTTGGGTCTCGATAGTATAACCCTGGAAGGTCAGTGACATGTTGGTTCTGGCCTTCCTCCCGGTGAAGAGTACTGCATCCGTCTTGTGGATGGCCAGGGAAAGGCCTCTAAATAGATCTATGATGCATTGATAAAAATAGAAACTAACAATCATCGCGTTCACCGAATGTTCAAATAGTCAGACTATTTTAAAGTGACGCGCAACCTACAAGCAGTGGCGGATTTAGGAGAAAAGTCCCAGGTGGCAAACCCTACGAGTAGCCTGTGTCATGAAGATACCATCGGGTATTTATAGGTTTAGGTTTTATGACTCATGCCCGGGCTTTAACAACAAGGTCATATCGCCTACTACCAGAGCGCTCTTTCGTCACTCTGGTGGACATGAGCCCGACTCTACTGTGGGAGTCGTTAACGAGTACCTGACATCGTACAGGCTCGGGACCATCGCTTAACGTCCCATCCGAAGGACGGCGTGCTTAAGTTTATTTTACCTCCCAGATAAAATAAACTAAGGGCCTCGGTCGGGTTACGAACCCACGACCTTGAGCTCAGAAGTCAAGCACGCATACCACTGAGCTACCGGCGCCCTCTCGGGTATTTATATTGAGGGGTAACGTGCATTTGCCGATCAGCTGTTGAGATTTCTAGACAATCGGTTCTTGGATCTAAGGATGAGGGATATCAGGTTGGTGGTGGCCAAAAAGGAACTGTCCTTTTCAATGTCTGTAGGGAGGGGTTTTTCTCGATCTTGTAGATTCTGCAACAGTGCTAACTTAATCCGATTTTCAGAAAATATGTGAAAACGGTACTACAAAGCCCACCTATTGTATATTCTATATTTCTTTCTTGACAATTATAGTTTGAACTAAACAGAAACTAATCTTAACATGTGGTGTCTAATGAGCTCAGGATTGCGAGTTGGATATCTAGGGAGGGCCCTTAGTTGCTTTAATTGGGAAGTGAAAAAAAACCTTGAGCACGTCGTCCTTTGGACCGGACTCCAAGTGATGGTGGCGAACTTGTTAGACGTTAGGTACTCGTTAAAGACCCTTAGCCAAGGGGAGGGGAAAAGCGTTGAGCACGCTGTCCCTCGTAGTTGAAGGGTCAAAATAACTAAGTTACTGTTAACTATCATCGTTTTTAGTCGATACCTATACACCAACATTGCTGCCTTAATGTGTTTTTCAGAAAATATTTGGAATCGATACCACAAAGCCCACCTATATTCTATATCTTCCTCGATAATTTTTGTTGAATAGTAGCAGAATTTTTAATTCACCTTTACATATGTCCAATGAGCTCAGGATTGTGAGTTCGAAATCTTGCCGAGGCCTTTAGGTGTTTTTGCTGGGAAGTGAAAAGAACAGAATCTTATGTAACTAAACCTGGGTAGGCAAAATGTCGGTCTCCCGCTGTAGAGCTAACAGGGAAGGGATAAGAGCGTTTGATGCTTAGGTCCCGAGGTGTAAGCAACAACCCTCCCAACATATGAGCCGCCCATTTCCAAAGGCCACTTTGTCAATTTTTTCAAAAAATGAGTTAGGTATCAATTTTTACTAAATCGATAGCGTAGAATGCGATGGTGAAATCGGTTTTTAGCTAAACTCACTCTGTGATATTTAAAACAGCTGATGAAATGTGGGTTGAGTTCCAAAACTCACTTTGTCAACTGGCTTTACAGTTCCATAACCCACTTCGTCCAACCAGGAACAAAACTCACTTTGTCTGTTGCTATTTGACATCCTCCTTACCTTCAGAGTTCCAAAACTCACTCTGTCCTCTTGCAACTAGAAGTTTAGAATAGAACCCGTTTTTTTTTCAATATCTTACAAGATAAATAATACAAGATAATATAATATAGAAACCACTTTTTTTCTTGTTCTATGCTGTCAGGAAGAAAGGAAATAAAGAGAATTATTAGTTTGATGATTTGGTAGCTCTGCGTGCCATTCTTATCAGTCCGCCAAAAAAGACGCATTTCGCTCTTTTTTGTTGTCGGTTTTGTGCTATTGTTTTGTCAATTTCTCTTGAGTTTTTGAGTATTTTTAACGATAATGGCTGATGAATTGAATTTGTCTGTGAGGAAAATACTACCAGCCGAAACAGGAAAGGGAAGAAAGAAGCATATGAAGGAAGTTGTCAAGAAAACGACAGATTGGCATTTCCAATTCAACCAGTGTAAGAGGATAGTGGTGACAGTCTCTAAAAAGACCAGAGTGCCTATGGTGAGAGGGGAGCCAGCATACCAATCTGACCTCGGAAAAGGAAAATCTATTTTAAAAAAAAACAAGGAGGTTTGGGAATATTTAGAATGTCGAATTGATTCCCAAAGGGAAACCTATGAACCCGAAAAAAATTGAAGATGTCCAGAATCTCCTAACCAAGCATTTCGGCAGCGATTGGATTGAAGATCCACGGTTAATTTACTACAACAACATCGTTTTTCGTGCTAATGAGCACATTGACAACTGTGACGGAAACTTGGGGGAAGGAGAGCATCAAGAAGAAGACGTAGGCGAAGAAATTGTGGTCCTCGAAGGTGTAGCTGTGCCTAACCAACTAGACGATGAGCAAGATGCAGATGCAATTATACACGAATCTGAATTTTTTAAATACCTAAAGAAGTGAATGTGGCGAGAAAGGGTTGAATAGGAATTCTGAAAACTTACCTCTAATTTTACTTTTTAGAACTTTTTATTCTTTGAGACAATTTGTAAATTTTATAAAAAATATGTATTATTTGAAAATAAGAATATGTAAATAAATATTTTATTGCTGAAATAAAAAGGAATGATCATTGTCTTGAATCACGCATTTTTTTCCACCTAACCCACTTTGTCCATTATCAACTTTTCCTAAATCCACTTTGTCACCCTTACTGTTTCAAAACCCACTATGTCCATCCAACTTTCTGCGTTTCAAGAAACATTATTAAGCTGTGAAGTGCAGGGGTTTCATATAACGAAAAAAGGCGTTGACGAAAAAATTAGAAAAAAAAATCACGTTTCTAGCTCGTTTCCAAGTGGATGTAACAGTTTTTAGCCATTATCTCAAAACGAGTTGTACTGGACAGAGCGGGCTTTGGAAATGGGCGACTCATATATAAATCTGCCTATGGTTGACTATCATCTTTTTTGGTCGCTGCCCATCTACTGACATTGCTGCCTTAATGTGTTTTTTAGAAAATATGTGAAAAAAGTACCACAAAGCCTACCTATATTCTATATTTCTTTCTTGGCAATTTTAGTTCGAACTAAACAAAAACTTATTTCATCTTAACATGTGTCTAATGAGCTCAGGATCGCGAGTTGGAAATCTAGATGGGGCCCTTAATAGTATGTGCTTTGCAACGGCGGACCTCATAGCTAGATTGTACCATGGAAAATTTGTGACGGTTAGTATTAACCGTGCAACGGCGGACCACATAGCTAGTTTGTACTATGGAACATTGGTCCTCAGTAAACCCTCCCTTTTGAAATTAGAGGCACCATATAATAATTAAGAAAGCTACATGTGTTATTTCTACGTCAAATATACAGAAGTTGAAAATCCTTTTTATTAACATATTCTCTAATAACTCTACTCACATTCCATTCGAACATTTAAAAAAATAAAAATATATTGCGAACTAATTTTTATTCTTCGAGTTTCTTTTTAGTTTAGGATTAGCAAAAAGATCTTGTTTTTTTTTAGTATTTAATGATCTCACAATGGCTTTGGAATATCAGATGTTCGTATAACCTGAAATGGAGGTTCTATTTTATGGTATATCGCCGGACGTTTCTTGATCGAGTTTTTTTTTATAATTCATTATTTAAATTAATTTTTTATTTTAAAATAGATATTAATTAGTTTATTGGAAATGAGCTGCGTTAATAGATTTTTAGAAATATTAGTCAGTGCTTGTTGGTTTATTGTCAAGAAGGAGCATCAATTTTAAAAGAATTTTAAAGTTGAGTGTAATATACCAAGGATATTATCGCTATTTTATATTGTTATCATTTCGATTTTGTAGTGTTTAGATTTTACGGATAAAATGAATAACTTCAGAGGTACTTTCGGGTAAGTTGTATTTTTTATTTATATTTATTTTATTTTTTCATCATATTACTGTTGAATGCGTTTATATTATTTTGCTTTATTGCAGATATATATTAATAAGAAGAGGGAGAGTGCTTCCTATAGTGTCAGTCCTTAAGGCCAAGCATGGAATTTTATTACGAAGTGATAGAAAGTACAATTGGGCTGCTAGACATTCACCGAGGGCGAAATTATTGGAAATTCCTACAATTATGAATCTGCAACAGCGTGGAATCGGAATGGTGGTTTTCAGAGCTGTTAAAGGATTGCTGAAAATACGGTATTTACTTTTGGGTGGTGCTGTTGGTGGAGGAGTCACATTACAGAGGGTAATAATCATTATTTTATTTCAACAATTTCAGGGCATTAAAATATCAGGGCAATATATGCTATTTTTTTTTTTTTATTTTACTCTTTTAGATGTATCAGCAGTGGAAGGATGCGATGCCAGATTTGACTTGGTTGGAAACATACATGCCATCTAATGAGAAAATAGACTCATTTAGAGAGTCCATGATCGCTATGAAAAATCGAGTGAAGGAAATTGAGATAGGTAAATTATAAAATTGTTATTTTATTGTCAGTATAATATAACATATTTTTAATGTAAGCTCACTGGATTATTTAGACTATGGTTCACTTTATATTGCAGAAGTATGAACATAGGTACTTCTACTTTTAACATAAATATTCTGATACTTGTTATTAACTACGATTGTTATCTGTGTTAACTTTAAGTGTTAACTTCAAACGATAAAAACAATATATATATAGGAATATTAAATGTGTTCTGTCGTATGAAGAATTATTTCAATTCAACGTACCTCTAAATAGTTTCCTAAAAGAAGCTTTTTACTACGTAATTTTAAAATAATATTAGTGTATTATATAAGATTAGAGTTTTGCATTGGTTGGCTCTAATATATCATCATCTTCGAGCCTGCCTCCAGAGACTTCCCCATAAATTCCTAGCCCTTGGGTTCCCCTAATTCCGCAGCGACCTCGGTATTATTCTTGATCCTAAACATGCTGTTCTGCTGAACCCGACCAAGGTTCCTCCGCAAACCTTTCTCTCGTCTGCCCTGGATATTATCCAGGTATCTGCCCCATAAGTCAGGACAGGCCTGACCAGCATTGTGTAGAGCTTTATCTTTGTTTGCTTGGTCAGCAGTTGAGACCTGAGGTGACGCTGGTGCCCATAGTAGTCTCGATTGGCCGCAGCAACTCTCTGGTCTGTCTCCTGTCTCACTTTGTTGTCGAAGCTGAGGTTTGAGCCCAGGTATATAAAGCCTCTGGCGGGTAGGTTCTGCCTTACTCAAGTACCTCTTAAAAAAGGTATAAAATTCGGAGAATTTATACGATTTTGTAAAGAATTTCTTGTTAAATCCAATTTACTATTGTAAAATTAGGAGGCAGACATCCGGTGGTTATCTTCAATACTCTAGAGAGCCATGATGATGAGTCCAGTATAGTTACTTTAAAGTTGTTTAATGTTATATTTCATTTTTGTTGGTTTTATTTTCCTCAATATCGGAATTGATGTTGAATCTTCCAATATTGTATTGTACGGTGTGAAGAAGGACTATAAGGTGAGACTTGTACGTTACCAGTGAACTGTTTCCAGACCCTAAGTTGATGTCTGTGGGTGAGTCCAAATGGCGGGAGATGCAGGACTGGTTGAACCGGCGTATTGATGAGGCCTACGAAGCGGCTCGTCAGAGCGAACTTGAACGTGAGTTCGTCTTGTGTCAGATGTCAGGCTAACTAACCCTCGCCTTTAGGGCAGCATGTGGTTTTTATCTTATATTGCAGAATTTCTGTCACCTAATGCTTACTGTCCTCCTGATCTAGACAATCCGAAGATAGAAACTATCATTTTAATTACTTTTTGGCTTTTGTAACAAGATTATTAATTCATATATAATATATTATCACAGCATTACTACTCCCATTTATTTTTTGCCTTCTCAAAAAATAGTAATTACAAACGTTTCAGAAGGCACTCCCATCAGCAATATCTATAATACATGTGTTCTTTAGGTTAACTTTAGGTCTCTCAGAATCTTACATTTATAGAACTTATTTATTGAGTCGACTTCTATATTTAAAGATCTAGACAAAACAGTTTTGTTTGGTGTTTAGATATAGATGTCAACTCAATAAATATGTTGTATAAAAAGGAGATTCTGATTGTCAGAAGGAATAGTTAACCTAAAAAACACATGTATTACAGACACTGATGATGGGAATGCTTCTCGAAACGTTTATAATTGCTATCTTTTGACAAGGTAAAAAATAAATGGGAGAAGTGATCCTGTAATAATATAAAATATATATCATTTTAATGGATTTTAATAAAACAATATATAAGTAATATGTATATTCCAAGTTGAGAAACGCGAACATGTTGTGGAAACATATCATAAATAAATAAAGCAAACTTATTTTTAAAATATTGTCTATTCCACAAAAATGTTTCTGCAAAAACTATTGGTTTCGACAATATACCATCTTCAGGTTCAGTAATCAACAGTTTGCTGAGTGAGAATTACTCATATGTATACTATATCAGGTAAAAAAGGGGTTGGAATTTCAACTAGGAAATCCCCGTGGGTTCATTGTTAGGAGTTTACTTGTTCTGAAATATTTTCTTCACTTTTTCAATAACAGTGGTAAAATCAAAATTATTGAATTCTAACAAGATGATGTTCGTGCATTCAACAAGTTGATTGCTGCTGACATGAAAAATATTAATTAAAGTCAGAAGATTTTCTTATATTTAAAATAACTAAATGAATAACAATGAAGATATAAATTTAAATGAATTTAACTCGGGATCATCACACTTGAATGAATCAAAAATGGCGCATTGTTTCTGAATGTTACTCTAAGTTTCATGATCTACCTTTCCGGAGATGTTTAAAACACGTTATTTTTTTTTTTATTCACATTTTTATCCTTATAGACAAATACAAAATGGGATAGCTACGGGAATGTGAAGGTCTTGGATAATCGGCTTAGAGAACGTCAACCTGGAGGAAGGCTGGGAGAGGTGTTCTGTTGAGAGATTTTAGGATCTGGAGCTCACCAAGGGAAGAGAGGGGCTTAACACAAAACTTCTAATAACTGCCGATGTAATGAAATTATCGAAATAAATTACGTATTTAAATTCGAAACCCCATAAGGACAACAACTAATAATTTTACACAAACTCGACCGAATGGAAAGTGGGGGATTAGAGATGGCGGGGCTCGACTCAAAAACTCCTAATTACAACCTATGTATTGAATTATCTATACAAAATGTATTAAAAGGATTCCTTATGTAGGTCAACTATGAACAGTTGATTGGTTTTTATAACGAAAGTAATAACGTATTGTGATACATTTGTGCTGGGGATGCATATTGCTGGTGATTCACAGACGCCTTCTTTTGTTATTAGTTACTTAGTAGCTACTAAAAAAGAAAATAGTGATAAGATAATATATTATATTGACTATTTGCTACATTATTACTGTAGTAATCGTAAACACACTAAATACATATGTAGACATGTGAAAACAGAAGTGAATGAATAAAACAAACTTATATTTTGAAATATTGTCTATTCCACTAAAGATATATATACATATAACTACCGGTTTCGGCTTTATACCATCGTCAGGTCTAGTTATGAACTATAGTTCATAACTAGACCTGACGATGGTATAAAGCCGAAACCGGTAGTTATATGTATATATATCTTTAGTGGAATAGACAATATTTCAAAAAATAAGTTTGTTTTATTCATTTATTACAAGTTTCCACAATATGTCCGCGTTCCTCAACTTGGAAGTTGAAAACAGAAGTGGTTCCAAGATGTGTATTTAGTTCCATTCCTTACCTGATATTTGAGAAAGGTTCGTTCTCAGCAAACTGAGTTTATACTAAGGTTTATAGTTTTATATATTTATTTTTATGTATTTACTAGCAGTAATACCCGGCGTTGCCCGGGGAACTTTGACTTTTCTACTATTATCTCCTATAAGTCTTTTAAATTCTTCAACAGTACATTCATGATGTTATAATTTTTAATTATTCATACGGAATAAGGCTTATAGTCCTTCAACGTCAAACACCCCAGCTAGTAATTTTTTAGGACCCCTGGGCATCACAGCTAGTATGCGTCTTTCAACGGCGGGAACCACAGATAGTGAATACTTAGCATCGCTGGACATCCTAGCCAGTGCGTACTTAAGAACGCTATTGACCGCAGCTAGTAAATGCCTTGCAACAGCGGACCCCAGAGCGAATACATAGTTACTACTACTACATGTGAAATTCATGCCAATCCGCTTACCCTTTAACAGTACATTCATGATGTTATAATTTTCAATTATTCATACGGAATAAGGCTTATAGTCCTTCAACGTCAAACACCCCAGCTAGTAAGTTTTTAGGACCCCTGGGCATCACAGCTAGTATGCGTCTTTCAACGGCGGAAACCACAGATAGTGAATACTTAGCATCGCTGGACATCCTAGCCAGTGCGTACTTAAGAACGCTATCGACCGCAGCTAGTATGTGCCTCGCAAGAGCGGACCCCACAGCTAGTACGAAGTTAGGAACGCTGGGCATCACAGCTAGTAAGTGTCTTGCAACAGCGGACCCCACAGCTAGTACGTAGTTAGACCCATTGGGCATCACAGCTAGTATGTGTTTTGCAACGGCGGACCCCACAGCTAGTACGTAGTTAGAAACGCTGAGCATCACAGCTAGTATGCTTTTGCAACGACGGACCCCACAGCTAGTACGTTTTTAGGAACGCTGGGCCCTACAGGTAGTAGGTGCCTTGCAACTGCGGACCCCACAGCTAGTACCTACGTAGTTAAATACGCTGGGCCACACTGCTAGCGCCTTGCAACAGCAGACCCCACAGCTAGTACGTAATTAGGAACGCTGGGCATCACAGCTAGTAAATGTCTTGTAGGTGCCTTGCAACAGCGAACCCCACAGCCAGTACATAGTTAGGAACGCTGGGGCTGAGCACTACAGTTAGTAAGTGCCTTGCAACAGCGGACCCCACAGCTAGTACGATATTAGGAACGCTGGGCATCACAGCTAGTAAATGTCTTGCAACAGTGAACCCCACAGCGAATACATAGTTACTACTACTACATGTGAAATTCATGACAATCCGATTACCCTTCAATGATTCAGCATTATTTTTATGCTTAGCCCCACGTACTTAGCCCCCCCTCCCAAATTTTTAAAATGTCACATAGTGTATTTTTTTATTTGACCATCAAGAATACTACATGTGAAATTTCGTGACAATCCGATCATCCGTTAGCGACTTATCACTATCTTCAAATTTAGGCCTACCCCCATAACCCCCCTCCCGTTCACAATTTTTTGACGTCACACACCCTATTTTTCTATTTGGCTTTTAATAATACTACATGTGAAATTCCATGACAATACGACCAACCGTTAATGAGCTAGCACTATATTTATACTTAGGCCCCCCCGCCACAACCCCACCTCCCGTAAACAATTTTGAGCCGTCACACCGCCTATTTTTCTATTTGGCCTCCAGGAATACTACATGTGAAATTTCGTGACAATCCGATCATCCGTTAATGACTTATCACTATACTTATACTTAGGCCCCCATCAACCCACCCTCCCGTTCAAAATTTTGTGACATATACACCCTATATTTCTATTTGGCTTTTAATAATACTACATGTGAAATTCCATGACAATACGACCAACCGTTATTGAGCTAGCGCCATATTTATACTTAGGTCCCCCCGCCACTACCCCCCCTCCCGTACAAAATTTTGAGCCGTTACACCGCCTATTTTTTTATTTGGTCTTCAGGAATACTACATGTGAAATTTCATGA
Source organism: Aradus depressus (assembly GCA_963662175.1). Taxonomy (NCBI): domain Eukaryota; kingdom Metazoa; phylum Arthropoda; class Insecta; order Hemiptera; family Aradidae; genus Aradus; species Aradus depressus. Next base: position 11,066,844 of record OY759220.1, on the reverse strand, counting down.
CGATTCGCCCATTAGTTAATGAGTTAGCTCTATATTTATACTTAGGCCCCCCCACCACCCCCCCTCCCGTTCAAAACTTTGGGACGCCACACACCTTTTTTTCCTATTTGGCTTTTAAAAAGACTACGTGTGAAATTTCATGACAATTCGACCATTAGTTAATGTGTTAGCACTATTTATATACTTAGGCCCCCCTTACAACCCCCCCTCCCGATCAAAACTTTGGGACGCCACACACCTTTTTTTCCTATTTGGCTTTTAAAAATACTACATGTGAAATTTCATGACGATTCGCCCATTAGTTAATGAGTTAGCTCTATATTTATACTTAGGCCCCCCCACAACCCCCCCTCCCGTTCAAAACTTTGGGACGCCACACACCTTTTTTTCTTGTTTGGCTTTTAAAAAGACTACCTGTAAAATTGCATGACAATTCGCCCATTAGTTAATGAGTTGGCACTATTTGTATACTTAGGCCCCCCCACAACCCCCCCTCCCGATCAAAATTTTGGGACGCCACATAGCCTATTATTCAATCGGGCTCAAAAGAATGCTACATGGGCAGTTTCATAAAAATCCGTCCAGCCGTTTGGGCGTGATGCTGGAACAAACATACAAACAAACAAACAAACCCCGTTTCAGCTTTATTAATATAGATTCACATTTTTGAACAAAACAAAAGCTTGCATTAAAAGCACTTAAGTCACCTTTGGCCATGTTTGATTAACATTGAAACACAAGTTAAGCCTCATCCCAAAGACTTATACACTAAACCATTAACTAAGATGCAGAATGCACGCACTATCTTGATAATTGTCGCTTTTTTTTGTTTTTCGGTGACCAAAAACATTACCCCGCACATTTGTTTTGGTATAGGACTGTCCGGGCAGGGCTATAAGAAGAAGGTCTAAATTGTGAATAATAAATTCCTTAGTCTGATTACCTTACTTCTAGCCTTTAGTGTCTCGGTGGGTGACTTGAAAGAGATTATTATTACGGTATATTTTTTGAATATCTCCTTCTCTGAGGTCTTGCCCAGCAGAGTTGAGCAAATTGTACTGAAGACTTGAGTAATCTTATTAATAAATACTCAATTATTTTGAGTATAAATACTTGTCATAATTTTTGAGTACTAATGTAATCACTACAATTTGTACTCGAATCTTTGAGTTTTGCAATGAAATACTTTTCATACTCATCATTTTGATAGTACAAAGATAAACAAATACAGCTTGTACTCAATGTTTTGGCTGTTGAACTCAAGTAATTATTTACTTACTACTCAAAACAACGTACTGCCAAACTCTGTCTTTAGTCCTTTTTATTTCGGCATGACTTTATGTGTTTTTTTTTGCATGCGCTATTTATTTAATATTTAGTCAAGAGAGTCGAAACTACCCAAAAGGAATTCTGCAGTTCTGCTACTGAGGAAGTTTGATATAATCATTTTATTGTATGCTTGCACATTATTTCTTTCCAATATCTTATGTGTTTCATTATTTTTTTTATAAATGAGGGTTGACACTCAAATGTTCTCTTATTTTTTTTGTGGTATCTCCATGTTTATTTGATTGTGAAATTATTCCAAGTTTAAAATAAAATAAGATATAGAATAAATACCGTGCATTGATTTAAACATTTTTTTTTTTAATTCTCCAGCTGTACGATGTATAGGGAAAGTTATGTAATGCAGAGTTATCAACGGAATTTCATGTCGGAAACCTCCTAATTTCAAAAATGAAAAAAAAAAAAAAGTGTCGATAAATTAACTACTTCGGCTATTATTGATGTTTTTCCTGTTAAGTCCCCCTCGATTTAGCTGAAAATTAATAGGTGTCGTACTTATGAGATTCTCCATACACATACAAAATACCGTGTTAATATATTCATACTGTCAGGAGTTACCGTGTTCACAGAAACTCACAGAGACATATAATACTTTGTTTTTTTCATTTTAGGAAGTAGGGGTTCGGATAACGTGATATTCCGGTTAATATTAAACATCGAAATTCCGACCAAATACATAATTTATGTACTTCGCATAGTAAGAATCTTTTAATTTCCAAAATCGACGATATAATTTAGACTTCAAACTCAGTGTTCTCATATCCTTTGGAAGATTTCTTTGAAAAACAACTAGTTTTCTATTTGTGCTATTTTTTGTGACAAATTAGGAGATACCACATTTTTGCTTTGTAAATCTCTCACAAATAAACCCTAATAATTGCATGTAATAACTTTGTGTTTGTTTAATGTTTTAACTTGAACGCATTGAATTTACTTTCTGTGTCCGGGTGTGAGAGAGAGATGAAGGGTTTAGTTTTTTTATTAAAATTACCTTTAATGCCCCATTTATGGTATATGTTTTTGTTTCTAGGTTATCTCAAAAACTCGTTTACAGTCAAGGTGTTAATTGATATTTTAGAAGGTAGATATATTGATTTTTTTTAGTCTATTCCTTTTCAAAATTTCTTGCTGACTTTCTTACACATATGTACAGAAAATATATTAAACATAGTAATAAATATGTTTTCATAGAATCAAAATTTATTTGTAAAACTAGTTATGAATGTTTCTGAATAATATAATTATTATTTATTCATGTATAAACCCGCTCATCTCTGCACTTACAAGTGGCGTATGTTTACAAAAATATCTTTAAAAGAGATGAAACTGTGAAACCGCACACAGATATTGTCTTCACACTGGACAACGTTTTCTCTAGCAGAGATTTTGTAGTAAATTTTTTTATTTGGAGAAAAACTTTATTTAATAAATATATATTTTTTTGTTTAGGGATATTTGAATTTGCAAGCCGCTTTACAAGTACTTATTTTATTAAATTTTGGGTCAGAAGGTGGTTATTACAACTAAACTCTCTCTCGCGCCCACCTTTTCTCGCTTATATTTATTTTTGGGGCAACTATTTATGTATATATATATATATATATATATATATATATATATATATATATATATATATATATATATATATATATACATAAATAGTTGCCCCAAAAATATTATATATATATATATATATTTTTTTTTTTGTAATTTTATGAATGATTATTTTATTTATCATATTATTAATATTATTTGTAGCTTATATTCCTTAGATCCATATTTATTCTTACTCTTAACGGTTATGGTAATAACAATAAATGTACCTATTCAGACATGTTATTCCAGCTTGCTGTAATCGTGTGTTGCATAAAAATAATTTTATTGTTAATTCTAAATATTCGTTGTAAATATAAATAAAGCAAGAGTAAATAACATGTTTTTTGGGTAATTCGGGTGATTTGATACACTTTTTTTTTTAATTATATAATATAATTCATATAGGTTGGAGACAGAGGGGGAATATAGATTTTATTTTCCAATAAATTATTTTAGTAATGAATTTTCAAATGATTCATTATTTCAATGTATAATAATATTCGTTAATTAATAATTAACAAACAAGAAATGAACTACGAATTTTTATTAATTTTTTCAAATTATTCCTTGGGTATTTAATATTCCAAACTCAGTGAAAGAACAGTGTAAAATCAGTAGAAATCTTGTTAACAAGATGCACTTTCCATACGTTCAACTCTCCCAGAAAATGAACAATCTGTAAAAATATTGTCGTTGTTAGTTGGCGATTTTGGACGATAGTTGAAATAATTATACACTATAAACCTCATCATTTCTGAAGTGATGTTTTTCTCATTCCGATTCACCATTATCCACCATTTAATGTGTTCCTGCTTAATTTTGATAATTTCGGTATAAAAAAAAATCTAATTACAAAGCACCTTCCACAATATTTTTTCTTTCTAAAAATGTTGGAAATTTTATTATTATTTCAAGAGAAAATATTTAACGGCTATCGATACAATTTTATTAATAGTATTATTTTTATAGCCACCTTCTTTGACTCATTGGAGCGTTATTTTTTGGATTTTCCTATCTTATATTTTCTCATGCTATGAAAAGTATCAGATATCGCGCTTAATTTAGTCCATTCTTTTGATGTATGTACAGTAAATTGATATTTTGAGGATAATACACACAGCGTTGCAACTAGAATACACTCTACTCCTGATTTTTCGGGGGCGGGTCAACCGCTTTGCGGCTTAACCGGGGTTATTTTCGTACAGATGGACAATTTTAAAATCATTAAGATATATGAAGAGAAACAAGCTCATGCAAGTAAAGAAATACCTTCGCAAAAAATCATAAGTTAAAATATGTAACTATAAAAAAATGAAAGAACGAATGGCGTCATTATCCGGTGAAGATCAGCGAGACAATACTCTCCAGCTCATAGGAAGAGAAGAATGCGTGGGAAGAAAAATGTGGAGTAGAAGACAGATTCTAAAAAATTATCCTAAAAAACCGGTACACTGTAGTTTTTTGTATAATTAGACAATTTAAATGTTAAACACGTTGATTGTTTTAATTAGTTTTTCACGATATCGACACAGATCAACATTACAAAAATGTACTCGCTCATGATAATGAATGAGTATCTCTCAGCACTCGATTCTGAGTCCTCATCAAAATTTATCTTCATTAATGGACATTTCTTGGTTAAAAACCCAAACGAGGCCCATAAGTCTTTTATCTGAGAGTTAAAAAACATTGATCACACCGTCCGTTTGAATGGGACGTTAAATGATGGTCTCGAGCCTATGCGATGTCAGTTATTCGTTAAAGACCACCTCCCTAGGTAATTGCCCCTATAATTTATCTCGGTTAATCAGAAGTAGAGTGTAGTAATTATTTTTAAATTTCAAATATTATTTTCTATCCTCGCACACTATAGTTTTTAGCCATTCCTAAAATATAATTATTAATCTGTGCTTATGGAGAATTATTTATTGCTGAAGATACAAGCGAGGTACAAAGAAACTTTGAGGGGTATGTAATTTTCCAGGGGCATCGCAACAAGGAAAAGTGCAGGCTCTATCTTTTGGAACCCAGAGAACCAGTCAACAGGGTATTTATGCATTTATTTGGATTTTTCAAAAAAATTTAATTTTTTGGTTCAATATATAAATTATCTATGTGTTTTTAAAAATCTATTATATATTAGTAAACAATTGTTGAAGGGTTAGTTTTTGCGTTTGTTTTTTAGCATCTCCAGAGGCAGGTGCAGAACGTGATCGTATAGAATCTCTTCAACAGGAATTGATGGAAGTTCAACTCCGCTATCAGAAAGAAATAGAACGTCTAGAAAGGGATAACAAGGAGTTGAAGAAGCACATCCTTCTAAATAAACATTCTCGGACCACCACGAGACAGATCAAAGTAAGAGTACAATAAACTTGCCGATAAATAAAAATAAAGAATTTGTTTAACTTTTATATTGTCTAATTTAACAAAAATATATACATAAAATGCACTGGTTTTGGGTTCGTCAGCACAACATTTTTTCCAGAGATATTGTGAAACACTTTATAAAAAATGAAGAAAAAACGTATGATTAAAAAAAAAATTGTCTATTTCACAAAATATATATATGTATATTAGGGCGTATCGAAAAATATTAATAATTGATGGCTCTATGAAAAATCGAAAGTTTAAATGAAAACATTAACTTTGGTCGAATCAGAATATTTTTCTATCGAGCCTAATTTAGGCGCACGAATTTTGAAAATGTAGTTTTTTGGCATTTTTCGGAAATTTTAACGTTTTTTACATTTTACTCAAATGCTTTTCTATTAATACTCAAATCTTACATCATATTTTTGAGATAGTGTATTTTGTGAAAGGAAAATGTCCATATATTGATTAAATTAACTATATTTTCAATTTTATAATCATTTTTACATTTGAATAATTGAGAAAATTGAACATTCAAAATCGGTGTTTAGTACATACCTATAGAAGAACTGGTCAGTTTAGTTATCGATAAGCACGACACCCTAAAAGCGACTTTTTCTTTTCCTTTCACAAGCAAGCTGTCGAAAGAATATCAAATTGGTCAGCGAAGTATCCAAAGCGGTTTATGGGTATGACGCCAGACATGCAAGAGTGCTGAGCACTTTAGATTCTCGTGAAAAGATGCCCAAATTTGAAACAAAAAGCGACTACCGACCTTAATTTTATTGTAAATTTATAAAAATACTAAACACCGATTTTGAATGTTCAATTTTCTCAATTATTCAAATGTAAAAATGATTATAAAATTGAAAATATAGTTAATTTAATCAATATATGGACATTTTCCTTTCACAAAATACACCATCTCAAAAATATGATGTAAGATTTGAGTATTAATAGAAAAGAATTTGAGTAAAATGTAAAAAACGTTAAAATTTCCGAAAAATGCCAAAAAACTACATTTTCAAAATTCGTGCGCCTAAATTAGGCTCGATAGAAAAATATTCTGATTCGACCAAAGTTAATGTTTTCATTTAAACTTTCGATTTTTCATAGAGCCATCAATTATTATTTGATTTTTTCTTTATTTTTCAATAACATTGAAGTTTGCTAGGTTGTTATATTTATACAATCCTCAGGTTAGCTGAGAATACTTGAGGCTGTGACCAGAATCTCTCCCCTAGGGAAGTCCATGGGTTAGTGGGAAGTCCTATCTTAACAGAACATTTACAAATATTTGAGTTGCTAATAATATAATAAAATAAAGAAAATATAATAGCAAGATATTTTTTTAAAAAAAGTTTTGATTATGAAATTCTTTTTATTATTATTGTTGTTTTATTTGCTATTTTCCAGAAGTCTCTGATCGACATGTACTCAGAGGTGCTGGACGAGCTTTCCGAGTATGACTCCTCGTACTCGATCCAAGATCAGCTACCTCGGGTGGTTGTGGTGGGGGACCAGTCCTCAGGGAAGACTTCCGTTCTGGAGATGATAGCTCAGGCCAGGATATTTCCTAGGTAGACATCCCCTTCCTTTCACATCCATATCAGTTAATGAGTTCAATTGGAACCCTTTCCCTCATAACCTAATTTTCCGATTCGGTTGGAAATCGATACGTGTCTTACTCAAGGACACATCGCACTAAATTTGATGATATGTTCGTTGCATCGACAGTTATTAGGATTTTTGACTTAGTCCCCCTTCTCTGATCTCCCATTCCCTTTGGATACCACACATGGGGGCCATCGTTTAACGGCCCAGAAACGTGATACAGATTACGAGGATTAATGTTATTTTATTTTAAATATTTGTTTAGAGGGACACGTTGACGGTTGACTATAATGCAAAATCAGTAAAAAATATATTTTCTTAGAATGTATTATACTCCATGTTTTGCTAGATAGTCATACCTTCTTTGAACGAATAAGTGTATACTTCTGAAAAAAGGGTGCTGTCAAGTTTGTTGTTCTATACAACAACACAATAATGGGTCGCCATTTTTTTTCTAGTCGTCAAAAAAAAAAAAAAGTTGCAAAGCAGTTGAAAAGTTTACTTGCTAAATGTTTACGTCCATACGCTAAACTTATTATTTTTTATGTACACATACAATGTGATTACAAAAAATAAAGAAAAACGTGTGTTTTTTGAAAAAAAATAGTCTATTTCACAAAATGTATATAAAGTATAGGAGTACTTTCGGACATAAGTTTTTCTTTAATTTTTATTGTTTCACAGTATCTCTGCAAAAAATATTAAGTGTGATACAGTGTTATTGTTATTTTGCCAGAGGTGCAGGGGAGATGATGACTCGGGCTCCCGTTAAAGTTACCCTGAGCGAGGGTCCATACCACGTGGCCCAATTTAAGGACAGTGATCGAGAATTTGATCTCACTAAAGAAGAGGATTTGGCCAAACTTCGACTTGAGGTAAGGTAAAAAATATTTCAAAATGTATACTGAGAACTATATTTTTTTCGTTTGTTTTAATAATTCTAACATTTTTCGATATTTAGTTGACTCTTTCCAGTCTTTACAGAAATAAATTATTTGTTTTGGGGCCATGCGGGCTAGAGCGTAGAGCTTTGATCGCATGGTCACACCACTGTTGCGGGTTCGTATCCCGTGTGGGAGAGAGTATCCCCTTGTGGGGCTATGGATGTGTAAATAACCAATAACTCCGTTATAGAGGCATGGCTAATGTCCATTGTAGCAAGGCCAATGAAAAAAAAAAATCTTTGTTATTATTAATTTGAAAGTTGATATTTTTCAGATTATAGAGGGTGTTCTAGTCGAATTGTCCATACCTCTAGGAGTGGTTTGGTGGATCGAAATAAGATGAAAAATTTATATGAACATAAGTCTGGAAATACGTTTTAAAAAAGTTTTTTTTTTTGTCTTATGTTTGATGCATATTAGCCACACTCTTATAGTTTTTACCTAGTTATTTACGACATACATGGCCCTACGAAATAAAACTCACTCCCGGGCGGGATTCGAACCCGCAAACCATGACGAGACCATGCGACCAAAGCTCTACGCTCCCCACGGGCACCATGGCTCCCTTTAAAAAAGTTCACTTTTATCGGTTATTTGCGAAATCTTGTTTTCATAAACCGTAATGTTATACAGGCATTATATTTTTATTTAAAATAGCAAAACACTGATTTCGGAAGTCGAAAACTCAATTTTGGCCAACGTTTCGGAAACTATTTATTTCCTTCTTCAGGGGCTTATAATGACTTGAGTGGATGTGTGTGAAGATGGTATGTGTTTGTGTGCATACGTACTCACAGTTCACTATCAGACACAAACACATACTACCTTCACCACTCACATCCACTCAAGTCATTATAAGTTCCTGAAGAAGAAAATAAATATTTTCCGCAACGTTGGCCATACACAAGGACGTTTCCCCAAAATAAGTAAAGTTTAATGAATGTAAGCTAGGACTGAGCTGAGCACTTTTACTGTGGCTCAACGTCCATTTTCTTCCAAAAAGATATATCTTTATGAATGAGTAGAATGTGTAACAACTAGTAAGGGGGGCTTAGCTAGTATGTACCGAGCAACAGTGGGCCCTCCAACTAGTATGTACTGCTGGCCTACTGAGCTCAAGGTCACTTAGATTTTTTATCTGGGAGGTGAAAAAACCTTGAGCACGCCATCCCGAGCCTATATGATGTCAGGTGCTTGTTAAAGACCCCCTACTCTAGGTGAATAAACATTTAGGGTAGGCAAAATTTAGGACTCCCATAGTAGAATCAGGCTCATGTCCACCAGAGCGACAAAACAGCGCTCTGGTAGTAGGCGATATGACCTCGTAGTTAAAACCCAGCCATTAGTCACAATAACTAACTATACATATTCTACGTCATTAACTGGTCTTTGGAGATAATTATAAAATAACATTTTAAAGAAGCCTTTCCGGACACAAGTTCATATAAACATTTTAAAGAAGCCTTTCCGGACACAAGTTCATATAAACATTTTAAAGAAGCCTTTCCGGACACAAGTTCATATAAACATTTTAAAGAAGCCTTTCCGGACACAAGTTCATATAAACATTTTAAAGAAGCCTTTCCGGACACAAGTTCATATAAACATTTTTTCTTATTATCGACCCACCGAACGAGTCCCGGAGTTATGGACTGAAACACTGTACATAACTGGTGTTGTCATTCTTAATATTTGCAGGTTGAACTGAGGATGAAACGAAGTCTGAGCCGTGGCAAGTCTGTTAGCAATGAGGTTATCTCCATGACAGTCAAAGGGCCAGGACTCCAGAGGATGGTCCTTGTCGATCTCCCAGGTATCATTAGTGTAAGTTCAATTTAACTTGTAATTGTATCTATGTTTTTTTTCCCCTGGATATTTTTCTCACACCATGGCTGATTTGTCTCAAATTTCAAGTTTATTTTTATTGTTTTTGAGTTAAAGGGCTCACAATGTTTCTGTGACACACACATAAAGACGGACGTACACACACATCATCGCGAAAATGGGCAAATCGAGTTCAGGAGACCTTAAAATGTGTAACTTCGATGATAACTCAAGACATTTGGAATGATTACAATACGTCCTTATTCCTTCTGTCACCTATTGATTCTTTGCCAAATCGGCCAAAGGGAAGGGGTGGATGCTTAACACAAAAACTATAATGACTGCCGTTGTAATCAATGTATTGACACTAAATTTCATATGTAAATTTAAAGTCCTATAAAGACGACGACACCTATTAATTTTCAGCGGAATCAACGTAGAATAGGGCTTCAAAGGGAGGGCTTTACTCAAAAATCCTAATAACTGCTAATGTAATGAATGTTTCGACACAAAATTTAGTATGAAGATGAGCCACTATGTAAGTCAAATGGGCCAAAGGATCGATTGGGTTTAGAGAGTGAGAGCGAAAACGTAATTGACTAATTCAGGCTGGGGAAGTTCATAGCCGGTGATTCACCGACAGGTTAAAATTCACCTATATATATTTATGCTCTATATGTTATTTTATATATTTCTCTACAGACAGTTACCAGAGACATGGCTGAGGATACTCGAGATTCAATTCGTCGAATGACCCAAATGTTCATGTCCAATCCGAACGCTATCATCCTCTGTGTTCAGGACGGTTCAGTGGACGCAGAACGTTCTAATGTGACAGATCTGGTCAGTAATATCGATCCTTCAGGAAAGAGAACCATCTTTGTTCTTACTAAAGTGGATATGGCTGAAGAAAATCTTGCTGATCCTCAAAGGGTAATGAATGTGTCTATTGTTTTTATTTATACTTTTTTGTTCTGTTTACAAGTTCTAATCTGCTGTTGATAAAGACCAACCTTAGATTCCATTCATTTTCTTCCAAAGCTCCGGACATCTTGGTTTGTGGAAAATACTGGCTTTAGAAAATAACATATAGTCCTTTTTATCTATGTATTCATTTGTATTTTTGTTGAGTACCTATATTGTACTGGGACATGTCATCCTTGATCGTTAGAATTTTTTTAACCTAGCCAGAAACCAATAACTGTATAATTCCAGTCCAAACGAGCACCTACACTACTACTGTTCTCCACGATATGATAGAACGATAACAAGAAGAATCATATGTGCATCGAATGAATGACATTTTGTATTTTATTGCGAAACCTCTTTAGTGTTCGAAATTATTTCGAATCCAGTCTTTTCAATTATGCAGTTGTTGGTTTCTGGTTAGGAATTTATTGAAACTCAACAAAATGCAAATTGTGTATTACAAACAATGATATCTTATTTCATATAATAATAACTCTACATATATATTTATTTTTTTTCCAGATTAAGAAAATACTATCAGGACAATTATTTCCAATGAAAGCTCTTGGTTATTTTGGTGTTGTCACTGGTCGGGGACGAAAAGAGGACTCTATTCAAGAAATTAAGCAGTATGAAGAAAAATTTTTTAGAAGTTCAAAACTTTTTAGGTAACGAAAAAAAAACGTATATTTTTTGTTCATTTTTTTATTTTCCTGGCATTGTTATAAATAAAAACGTTTATTTTATCTACTTTTCACCAGGGATAGCATGTTATCTTCAACTCAGTTAACAACAAAAAATTTAAGTATGGCTGTTGCGGAATGTTTTTGGAAAATGGTTCGAGAAACTGTTGAACAGCAAGCCGACGCTTTTAAAGCGACACGTTTCAATTTGGAAACGGAATGGAAGAACACATTTCCAAGGTAACTAATAGTCAACTGTAGATATTATTTTGATGTAATAAAACTATTTTTTTTTTAACGAGCACCTACAGGCTTGGGACCATTTCTTCACGTTCCAACCGAAAGACGGCATGCTCAAAGGTTCTTCATCTCCCTGAAATTACATGCAACTAACTAAATTAAATTCCATAATCGAAAATATTATAGAAACAATTCCTCCTCTCCTTAAGAAACTATTGTTCCGATTTCATTATATGAAACAATTTTATTTATTACCTATTTATTAACAGTATCTCCAATGAGACTATTGAAAGAATTTTTTTCAAAATTGTTCGAATTACGACAGGGGGGAGACCGACCAACTTTTTCACACATATTTCCCCCTCTCACATCGCCATTTTTAAAACTAAAAATGATCGAAAAAAAAAATTCTGAATTTACTGATCTCCCTTTTTCTTTTGAAAATGTTAAAAACACCATACTGAATATATGCACCTTTGAATGTGCTTAGAATATATTTACTGAATTTAATACAAAATCCGAAAAATATTTTTGGGGAAGTTAAACTGAAAAATTGGCATAAAGCTGGGGATAAAAGAGCTTCGCCCGCACCGCCCCATTTACTTTTCGTTCTAATTAAAACCATATAAAATCTAAACGAGGATAAGAAAAAAACAAAAATTCTGCAAGAGGGTTGCCAGATAACCGGTTTGCAGGATAAGAGGGAGTCTATGGTGTTTCATTAAATTAGTTGGGGATTCACCTAAAAAAAGTGTACATATTTCCCTTCTTATTAATACGAATCATGATTATGACACCAGGATGAAATAAGAACTTTGAATTACTAAGCATTGTTCCATTTTTTTTTTTTTTTTTTTTTTTTAAAGTATAACCCATAAAGGAATCAACTTCTGACCTTCCTCACTTTTTGAAAACAATAGATAAAATAAAATAAATAATTCAATTAAAAATGTTTATGTTAGAAGAAATCTTCCATTCGGAAACAGTATTTCTCATTGTTTAAAAAATAAAGAAAAAAAAAAATATGTCATGGCAAAAAGGCTTAAGTCAGAATAAGTCTTGTGATCCAAAAGACTTAAGTGATTTAAATATTTTTTCCATATGTAATTGAATGTTGGACTATTTTACTTTGTTTATATTTAATAATTTTATTGAAATAATATTTCCAGTAACATAATTGTGTTTTGCCTGATTTACAGGAATTTTTCAAACCTTCAGAAATTCATCTCTTAAAATTCAGATTTGCTTTTTATGACTCATGCCCGGGCTTTAACTACGAGGTCATATGGCCCTCTACCAGAGCGCTCTTTTGTCACTGATGGACGTGAGCCCGACTCTACTGTGGGTGTCCTAAATTTTGCCTACCCTAAATTTTTATTCACCTAGGGTAAGGTTCTTCAACGAGTATCTGATATCGTACCATCGCTTAACGTCCCATCCGAAGGACGGCGTGCTTAAGTTTATTTTACTTCCCAGATAAAAAAAACTAAGGCCCTCGGTCGGGTTTCGAACCCACGTTCTTAAGCTCAGAAGACAAGCACGCATACCATTGACATACGAGATGAACAGTAATTATTTATTTTTAAGATAAATAATTATTATTGTTCATCTCATATGTCTTTGTATTCCAAGACTTAATATATGTTGATGTAAATAATTTATAAGCTAATTTGATCCATACAATTGTATATCTATCCAATTTACCATGTTACAGTTTAACAGAAATAAAGATTATTATTATTGTTTGTATTATTCATTGCAGACTGCGAGAGTACGACAGGGACGAGCTGTTTGAGAAAGCCCGAAGTGAGATACTGGATGAGGTAATCAATTTGAGCCAGGTATCTGTCAAACAGTGGGAGACCCTTCTTCTGGTCAAACTCTGGGAGAAGGTCAGTCACCATGTCTTCGAAAACATCTATCTGCCTGCAGCGCAGACATGCAATCCTCGTGAGTATCCAATTCAAATGGGTATTATTGACTTCAAATGCTTAAACAGTGTGTTTATTACTTTATCAACTTTGTCATTCTCTTTTGTCAAAAAAACAACTCTTATATTGTTGAATTTTTGTGGATTATTCTTTTTGAAATGATGTGGTCATTACAGGAATTTTCTATACCAACCAAGACTCTCTCTCCATCCTCAAATTAATTTCATACTGGCATTAATGGAGTGTAAATGAAAGTATTGCTTTGGCGTCAGCGGTTTTCTTTGTTTCATTGTATAGCGTAATTCTGTGTGAGAGTGATCGGCAAAAGCGTGGTTGGTATAAGAAAATCCTGTAATGGGCCACATCACATATATTTTGTTCTCATTTTTATTTTTTTATAAATACTACCGTTTTTTAAAATATAATTCTTATAATTAAAGCAATTCAATTGAAACATTACTTACCGAAATTTATTTTTCATTCTTTGAGGCGCTTTAACTTTGGTTGTATTGGTATTATCTCATATCTGAGGACACTTTAGCGATTGGAAGTTTGATAAGAACCGATTTTTTGATAGGTGTTTTTCATGTTCTACATTAATATAATTACAATCCATTGGTCAGAATTTGACTGAACTCGACAAATGTCTGGGAACGTCTAAAAATATTATTTGATCTAAAACAATCTTGTAGACGTTTAAAAACATTAATATAACATGAAAAAACATACAGAAAACTACTTTTAAACTCATAACGGATGAAACAGATTATTTGAATAAAAAGAAACAGATGAACATACGGCTTGGAGGACGACAGTGGACAAGAAGAACACTCTATAGTACCCCTGACGTAGGATAAAAGAAAAAAAAAATAGAACTTCTCCATTTTAGATCACAATAAATACATGAAATGACCTACTGAGTAACATAAATGATTCAGTTCGTAACAATATACCCACATCTTATTTCCATTTTTACAAGTTTCAACATTATTACAATAAAGATTCATTGATTGATGTCTTATTTGCAGGTAGTTTTAATACAACTGTTGATATTAGATTGAAAGAATGGGCGGAGTCCCAGTTGGCCGACAAGAGTATCGAAGCTGGCTCAGAGGCTCTCAAAGAAGAGTTCTCCCAGTTCATGGACAGATCTATGACAAACAAGGAGAGCGATCACCTGTTTGACAACCTCAAAAGGGCCGTCCTTGAAGAGTCACTCCGAAGACATCGCTGGGAAGAGAAGGTAACCTTTTGGAATTTCTTGAAGTCTATATTAGGATTAGTTCACTGACGTGAATAATGTATACGATCGGGCAATATCCAGCTGATGAATCGGATCGTTACGAAATGTAAACACTTTGGCAGCTTATATCTCCGAACCTAATAGATAAAATATAAATAATTCGTACTTATTTTGTCGGCGGTGTAATGAGATTCCGAATTTACAATAATATATTTTTCAGCAACTATATTTTTCTCCCATTTACTTTTTTTTTTGTTTTACAACCTAGCATATATGGACATTTCGTAAAGTACTCATCAATCAGTATCTCAAATTTACAATAAATAATAAGAACAATTTGTGCTTGATTTGTCGGTTATATGGCAAAATGTATAAATGCACAAAAATACTTTTTGGGTTGTGTAATGAGTGAATTTACAATAATATATTTTTCTTCCATTTATTCTTACAACTTAGTAAATATAAACGTTTCAGGAAGAAATCCCATCATCAATATCTCAAATGTATTTATGATACTTAAAATTTTTTGCAGTGATATTGTGAAACACAATAAAAAATTAAGAAAAACGTATGTTTTTTAAAAATTATTGTCTATTTCACAAAATATATATACGGGGAAGACTTTCGGTATTTTTTTTTTCTATGTTCATTATTTATATTTTTTGCTGAGACCTATTTTACGAGTCGAATCATTGAAGTATAGACTAAATTATTATAATTACTCATAAAATATGTCTCAGCAAGAAAAAAAATTAACATTTGTCCAAAGACGTACAGCATATATTTGAGATACTGATGATGATGGGATTTCTTCCCGAAAAGTCAATATTTAATTGGTTGTAAACCCAAAAAATATATTATAACAATTATTTCACTTTTTTTTTTTTTTGGAAGGAACTTATACGTTCACAAAAAAAAATTGCTTTATTTTGCTTACTTTTGAAATATCTTTTAAACCAACGAGTAAAAATTATCAGGAAATGCAATTTCTAGAATGATAATTTCTTACATAGTTGTATCTAATATATGCGAATATTATTTGATGTTTACATTTCTCTTATATCAATGGTTTATTAGATGTGTTTTAATATTTGACGTAGGGCAATGAAATGTTGAGAATGCTCCAGCTAGGAACCATTGAGGACAGGTGTGTCAACGATAAGCAGCAGTGGGACTCCGCCATCAAGTTCCTGGAAAAATCTCTGAAGGAAAGACTCGAGGTAACCCATTATTTTTACCATTTTTAGTATTACAATTTAAGTTCAATTATCTGTCGCGATCCGCCATGCGCCTTTTATTCTCTCCTTCACCCCAACTTCTATCTGTGCATTATTTGTTTTGACACTTATGATAAATTCACGTAATATATTTTATTGTGAAAATAAAAAAATTTCAAAATCAATTAATTATTATCATGAAAATAAAATATTTCGTTAGTTACTTTTTTTTAAATTTTCTGCCGAATCGATCCAAGGATACTCTCCCATGGAGTCAACACAAAGACCCCCAAAACTGTCGATATAATAAATGTATCGATACAAAATGTATTATGTAAATCCTAAAGTCCTTAAGGATGATACATATCAATTTTCACGGAGGCGGCCGATGGGACTATTGAAAACTTGATTAATTCGCGCTGGGGAAGTACATTACTTATGATTCACCGACAATTTTTTTTTTACCTTTTCCTATTTTTAATTTACACTGACACTCAATTTTCTTTTGTTTCTACAATTTAGATTCTTTTATTTATGTATATATATTTTTTATGCCATGTTCTTTGCTGAGTTTCCAACTTACTAGGAAATTTAAAAGTAATGTAAGTGTTAAAATGTACAAGAAATGAATTAATATTATTGTCATGTTTACAGTTAACTGAGAAACAGTTGTCAGAAATGTTCGGTCCAGGCACCTGGGAAAAATGGGTTTATTGGAAATATACTGACAGTGAACAGCATCAAAGAAATGGCGTCAAATCTGAACTGGAAAAAATTATTTATTCTGACTTCGTGAGTTATCATTAAATTCATTTATTTCTTTACAATATAAAAGTGAATAGACTTTAAAACTGAACAAACAATATAATTTAACGCCCTCTACAGACATTCAAATTAACAATATTAAAATTTTAGAAAATTCAAATAAATATTATTGCTTTAGGAGCGAAGAAATTCGAGAAAGGTCCAATGTAAGTTGGAGAATATATTAGGGGAAGTTTAATCGGTTAGTAATTCGATGTTGCTTTTTCATTCGAATTTCAAGTTTTGCGACTCCCTGATTCCAAAAATGAAAAAAAAGCAAGTCCTGTCTGTAGGTGTGAGTGTGTGTCTGTGAACACGATAGAATGAACATACCGACAGGATATTTTATATGTATATCCAGTACCCCTGAGGACAACACCTGTATTGTTTTTCAGTCCATCGTCCAAAGTGAATGCGGAGAGATACTCCTAGAATTAATATTACATAAAAAATGTGATAATGATAAGCATTAATAATCAACAAATATTACCTTTTTTTTTTTTATTTATATCTTTTATCATTATTACATTTGGTAACGGTTTTATGTTTAATTGTAATATAATTCAGTTAAATCATCGCTAGAATACTATTTTGCGACTCTATTAGAACTTATGTAAGAATTATTTGTCAATAACAATTAATTGAAAATATATATAAATTGAGGACAATAATTCATTTATTTATTCAGACTTTGTGAATGATGAACGAAAAAGGCTAGCGACAGTACCAAATATTTCTATATTTTTAAAAATAAAATAGCATATTCATTTCAAGATAATTTAATTGGGAACTTTAAGTCAGATTGATAAATAGATGAACTATTATGAGCACTAAAGAATGCAAGCTTGCAAGTGTGGGGTTCTTTTCTGAATACATATTATTATAGTAAATAAGAAAAAAAGTTAATATTGTTAAGTAATAAGAATAGTAACTGAATAGATACAAATAATATTTAAATAAACAATTAGAAAACAAATACAATTGAAAATGATATAAAACAAAATAAGAGCCTTGAAAAGGGCGGAATTGTAAAATAGTAGTAGCCATAGCACAAAAATGAAAATAAGAGTTTTGCAGCTAGATAATTAGAGAACATCGATCGTATCTATGATAATTTTTCAAAACTAAAACAATAAATTTGTAAAAATAATTACAAAATAAAGTAAAATGAACTTGTCTGAGGATCTTAATTTTTCATCAATTCATTTCGTCCCCTTTGAATTGTGTGCTGACACTGGCATAATCCGAAACCGGTACACTTTATGTATATATTTTTGTGAAATTATTATTAATGTTTTTGTTTTTTATTTATTTTAAAAGTACTTATAAGAAGCCTGTGCCTCTTGAGAAAAAAAATTAATGAGTAAAAATATTTGTTCTGTGTTTCATTGAGTAATTTGTTTATTCAGAATCATGGACCAACGCTTTCGCCCGACGAAATGACAACGATTCGAAAAAACGTTCAAAGGAATTCCCGCATTGAAGTGAGTCCAGATTTCGTTCGAGACACTTGGGCGCCCATCTACCGACGCCACTTCCTCAAACAGCGGTTGGTCAGGGCGTACGATTGTCGGAAAGCTTTCTACCTTTACCACCAGGGCTCCGAAGAGGTAAGGTCTTAGCCACTTTGGAACTTGAATATTGGATACTCCTTTTTGTAAACAAATTTTCCTGGGCGTGCCAACAATTTGGATTATTGCAGTAGAGATGGGGTCATGTACACCGGAGCTGTATACCCTCCAGTCGTAGGGGATATGACCTAATAGTTGAAGCCAGGGCATGAGTCACGAAAAAAATAAAATAAACTTTTATAGTTGGTAAGGTTAGTTATTGTAACTCATGCCCCGGCTTTAACTACAAGGTCATACCACATACTAACAGAGTGCTCTTTCGTCGCTTTGGTGGACATGAGCCTGATTCTATTATGGAGGTCCTAAATTTTTCCTACCCTAAATGTTTATTCACCGAGGGTAGGGGGTTTGTAACGAGTATCTTACATCGCACAGGCTCGGGACGGCGTGCTCAAGGTGTTTTCGTCTCCCAGATAAAAAAAAGTAATGGCTAACTAATATTTTGTCCCAATTTAAGTGAAAACGGGCCTTCATATCAAAAAATAATATTCCTTGAGTAACACTTGTAATTTGACTTTTTAAAATCAATGCAGAAGTGTCCGAAGAATGCCAAATTGATAAAAATGCAATTCAAAATGAAGAATTAACTTTCGAAAAATATAATTCTAATTATTAGAAAGTAACAAGTTTTTTTTCGTCAGTTATTCTACTCAAAGACAGCCATTTATAAAATAGTTATTGAATACAGAGTACTCTCCTCACTTGGAAAATCTGATTTTTTCAGCAAATTGTTTGTGTAAAAAAATAAAAGAGGGTGGTCTGAAGAACGCACACTTATTTGAGATAAATTAGACAACACTCTCAGATCAAATTATCAACATTAAAATTGTATCAAACGTTTTGTCGAAATAAAATTTATTTTCTACTTTTGAGTGCAAATAATAAAAATGGTTATATACATGTTTTTTTAAACGTAAGTTTTTTTCATCATATTCATGGCCTGTTCCGTCTCCAATAGATTAAAATGTAGTAGGTTTTATAACAATTCTTCAAATTATAATAATTTGAATGCATTTCTTAAAATACAGAACAAATTTTTCATGAGGAATAGAAAACTGTAATATTTGTTGGAAGTACGTTACAATGTTTGAATGATATTTAGATATGAAGTTTGTTGATTTTCAGAAATATAGCTACTGAATAGGAAGTCTCACTGCATCACACTCGCAGTTATGATATCCAACAAATATTTTGTTAAACATTCTGATTTTCTTGATTTACACTTTTGGGCTGTGTAAGGAGATTCTGCTTTCACAATAATATATTTTTCAGCTGCTATATTTTTCTTCCATTTATATATATTTAATAAATATTATTGTTCCTTGATTTGGTTTTTGAAGAAAAATGTATTCAGAGTTCGTAGTACTTTATTTATTAGAATACATTTTAGAAGTTTTTATTCATTTTTCCAATTTGTAATTTCTATATAATCTTTAACAAATAATTTAAAATAATTGTGTGCCCACCTATAGGCACCTGAACTAATTTACGCCAAATCCACTCATAGGCCCACCGCTTATGCCCAAAGTTGGGCCATTCCTCAGTATACTCCTGTTTGGGCCATTGTAAAGATGTCGGAAGAACAAATTGCTGTTTGCGCATTGGCGGTGGTCATACAATTATATGTTGCATTTATCATAAGACAGGACAGGAACAGGACTCATTGAAATTGGACCGATATGTGGATGACCTGTCAAAAATAGAGCCAATGCTTTTGATGTTTGGGGCGAAAACCGAGAGCCTATTGATAACTTCCGACGCCAACGTAATACATACATCCACACATTTGGTCTTGCCATTGAGCTAGCATTACAATACTCCATCCTCTCTCCCTGTCTTCAGTATATTGGGAGTTTTTTTTTGTTTTTTTATACGGACTAACTTCCAATCAATAAAACAATATAGACTATTAGGTTTTATAGTTTGCAAACTGATTATTTGTTTTAGGTTGAATGCAACGATGTTGTTCTTTTCTGGAGAATGGAGCAGATGTTGAAAATAACTGCAAATGCACTTCGGCAGCAAGTCATGAATAGGGAAGGTAAGATTTAGATATGTGAGTTAATAAAGTTTAATTTATTGTTCACAATAAATTGGTGATACATTTGCAACAAAAGTGTAAACAAAATCAGTTATTGTACATTATTGTAATTTCTGTACATCTAATAATGATACAATACTATATTTCCAGCAAGGAGGTTGGACAAAATAATTAAAGAAGTACTTGAAGATTATAGTCAAGACCATGAGAAGAAGGTACAGCTGTTGACTGGACGCAGAGTTACCTTAGCTGAAGAATTAAGTAAGATAAGCTTTTGAACGTATTTTTTTCAGTAATATTTGTATTTGTTTTCAATCATATACAAGAGGTGAGATAGGCAACAGTGAGAAGGGAAGGAATATGGATGGGAGGGACCTCAGAAGGAGAGGTTAACCTCCGAACTCAAAATGAACCATTATCCCCGATTATTGAGGACTTAGACTTTTTTTCTGCTCATTACGCTCTTGAACTTTCGAAGGAAAGAGAGGGGATGAGGTAACCAAGCAACCGCTTCTTCTTAGCTATATCCATAACTAGCTAGACTACCTATATGCGATATAGACTATCTATATACTGCAATTCTTGCGAAATATCGATTTATATAATAAACTATAATAGGAGGTGGGTATTCTCCGCCTTCTGCCGCTCTAGAAGTTTTAGGGAGAGAACCCCGATGTAAAGGAGTACGGAGCGGTACCATGGGCTGCTGCTCTGTGCTCTGTCAGTCAGAGCAGTCAGGAGAGATCGCCGCACTGAAGGTGCCCCACTGAGCGAATATCCAAGTTGTGTGGGCGCTAATGACCTCAGTTGTCGATGCGCCAAAGTAAAAAAATAAATAATTAATAAACTAGCTAGAGAAAGGGTGCATAGCATCAATTATTTTTACTAGAGTACTCCTTGTAACGAAAAATCGTTACCTCAATATTAACACAACATCTACCCTATAATAAATAGTGTGAAAGGTCTTAACAGGGGCAGTCAAAACAAATTGAATTCGGATTGATTGCATAATGGGCATACTCTTTGACCTAAATTGAAGACATTTGTAGTGTGGCCTTTGGGCTGTATTTACTTGTCGTAAAAGAAAGGTTACTTGCGGTGGTACCCGGGAAAGTCACTACTACCATAAAGATTTTAATCATATTGAGGTGGGAATTTGGTTATCATAGTTACTATTCTGATCGAAGCTCAAAATGTCGAAAAGGCGAGGGTTGGCGGCCATAGTAAAATAGATTTTTGTGTATTTTGAATTAACTAATTGAATATACTTGAGAATGGTAGGGTAGCGTTTACCCACTGAGCTATGATGTCTGTACTTTCCTTCCATTTGAATCACCTTTCCTGTGGAGTTCCATTGTTACATTTTTTTTTTAATGTTATACTTGACTGATTTGAGTGAAACCTTGTGATCGTCTAACGAACATGTTTATTATAAAGAACATGCCTTAAACAAACCCAATTGGTAATCGAAAGATGCATATCGTAAATTCTCAATAAAATGTGTAAACCTCTTAACTCACAATCCACACACAAAAAAAAAAAAAATATCGTATCATGGGAATCTAATGAAACTAACGAAAAATCTAATGAATTTGAATAAACCATGCACAGCGAAGCCAGTTGTGGAGAGATAGGCGAGTTTCTGCCCAGAGTGATCGTGACTGGCGCTGAGGAACACTGCCAACAGAAAATGTACCCAGGTTAATTACATTAGAATGATACAATACTACATGGTGTGCCCTAACCTATGGAAAACATATTTAACTCCCCTAGCGGAAGGGATGTAAACGGTCAGAAATTTGATGTTGCGTTTTCACTGGAGTGTCATGTTTTTCCATCCCCTGAATAAACCCCCATAGTCTACTGTTTTCGCTGAAAATCAATAGTGCCTTACTCAGAAACTTCTGAATCCTCAATTTATAAAATCTAATGTCGATACATTCTATTATTCAGTGTCTCAACTATCCTTGTCTCTTAGGACGCCGGTAGCTTAGAAGTAGCATGCTTGCCTTCTGAGTTCAAGATCGCGGGTTTGAAACCCTGCCGAAGTCCTTAGTTTTTTTATCTGGGAGTTGAAGAAACATTGAGCACGCCGTCCTTCGGGTGGGACGTTAAGCGATGGTCCCGAGCCTGTACGATGTCAGGTACTCGTTAAAGACCCACTACCCTAGGTTATTAAACCTGGGTATATTTAGGACTCCCACAGTAGAGTCGGCCTCATGTCCACCAGAGTTACGAAAGAGCGCTATGGAAGTAGGCGATATAACCTCGTAGTTACAGCTTGGGCATGAGTCACAATAACTACACTCCTTGTACGTTATCATATTTATTTGAAAACATATTACCGTTATTGTTTCAGAGAGGGTTCGGCAGATTCAAGACAAGTTGGAGGAATTTATTCAAGCACTTAACAAGGAAAAATAATTTATTAACTTATTGCCTCTTCCTTCTTATAGTCAACATTTCTTTAGTCCTCAATTGTGTTCCAGCAGCAATTGTTTTTTTATTTATGTACAGGTTATAAATTGAATTAATTTTATATCTGTAAGTGTAGATATTATATTATGATTTGTAATTATATATATATTTTTTCTTTTTAGAAATAAATCACTGTTATTTAAAAATGTTGCTTTTTCATTATTCATTTCAAGTAATTACCAGTTGAAAATGATTATTTATTAATTTTCTTTTTACTTGCGGGCCATGTTTTATTAAGCCTAATATGAGCTTTTTACCATTTTCTAACTAAACTGGGATTAATAAAGTCATTGTTACTATGCAGCTGTTTTTTGTATTTAAAAAAATGTATACTGTTTAAATAAATGAATATTGCTTTTTTATTATTTTCTTTATTTTGAAGTTATCAGTAGAAAAACTTAGTATTTGTATGTAAAAGATACAAAATGTATTTCAAATTATGAAAATTATTAGAGGTTAGTATTAAGAAATTTAACAAAAAAAAAACATACAGTATTAAATTTCAAATAAAAATAAATTTTTCAAAAAATACATCAAAGCTGTCGCACACTTAGTGATGAGGGCTTCCATTCGGAAATGGCGGCTTCGGTTGTCGCTTTAAATTATGACCGTTTAAATTTTACTGTTCACATTTGTGCTGTCCTCAAGATTTTGTTTTAAAAAACCCAAAACATTGGAACTTTCAAGTTTTTTTTTTATAAAAAGATAAGTTTGTTTTTGAAATAATAAACATTTTTGTTCTTCATTCAAATACACCAAAATCAGTTCAAAAGAGATAAATTAACAACATTGAAGATGGAGTTGGAATAAACAAGATATATAATTTTTTTCTCCAATGGCTTGACACTTAATTTCTCATGGTTTCCTATGTGTCAGGTATTCACTACTGAACCATCCTCTTCTAGGTGAGTACATGCATAGTTTCATATACATATGTAGTCTAGTCGCCAGGAGAGCTACCTAATATGTGATGAGGAGGATCTATTACTCCATCTATGTATAATTTGCGATTGGGATAGGTATGATGGCTAGGATTAAAGAAAAAATATTTTTACATAGTGCATAAATCTTAGTTTGTACTATTCCGTTATATTATAACAATGACAGGTTACCTAGGACTAACTTTGCGTTGTATTATTCCATCTGAAACTGCTTTTGCGCAATAACACGACAGAATAAAACGCTTATTAATTATTTTAGTATTGTTGGAAAACATGTTTTATAATTCGATTGTTAAAAAAAATATCATTTTTTAACAATAATGTATATAAATATAATGCGGAATATATTATGGATGTACATCCGTATGGGCCCGCAACACTCGAACGATATTGACTCTTCCAGTTCGATTTTTAAAAACAAACATTTCTTGATCCCGAGCTCCTCTCTCCACTTTCGACAGGATGATGATGCATTATAGCAAGGCGCACCCTCCCTAAGTAAAAACTTCTTTATAGGCCTGACCTTTTTTTTAATTCAAACCAATTGTATGTACATAAATTGCAAACCCTTTTTTAAAAATTGCTACAATTTTCTTAAAAATTTAAGTGGAGTAGCTATAGAACTTAATTAAAGATATATTAAATGTTGCATATACAATTAAAGAAATAATAATAATATTAAATTAATTTTCTGTTATACCAAAATAATTTTTTATGGAATTATGCCGATTTTAAAATTAGTAGTAGTTGTTATTTATTTCATCCCTAAAAGCCGACAGACACACGACTTCGAATTGAACTTCCAAAGATGTTATTAGTTTTGTCGGGGGCATAGGCACGGCCATTGTTCAAAAATACTAAGTAGCTGAACATTAATTAGCTGAAAAATGAATAAATAAAATATTACTTTTAATTTTGTCTTCATTATTTAAAACGTATTCTACGCTTTCAGGGAATAAAATATTCTGTATCTTATCTGTAATGATGGGGGCGAGGCCATTGATTTCCGGATCCTCTGGCAAGGGTCAAAGTACAGATGGTAGTTGAAAAAAAAAAAAGAGTTGAGCAAGGTAACACTGAAAAGTCATTCTAAATTTAAATCATGAATTAGATTCACTTTAGTATAAATTACAATCATTGAATTGCCTAGCTCAATTTTTTGCTTATATAATTATTGAAGAGAAGAACTAGGGATGTGGTACCCCTCATTTTAAAATAAATAAAACATGTCAAAATGTGTTCGCATTAAAAACTATGTAATTTGTTATATGTCATCCAATAAAGAAGGTCTAAGTTGTGAAAAACATGCACAGATTGAAGGGGGGGAGAAGTAACAACAATAACAAAAATTATATTATATTACATAAATTAACACTAACTGGATACATATTTTCCATTTATTATATTAAATAATAATCTTGGATTAAATACAAAATTAAGTTTATTTTAATTTAAGGGCGAACCTGTAACAATAAAATAACAGCTGATTTATAGCTTAGTTCGAATGTTGGACGACAGATGTAGGTTTTGTCGAATCCTGTCTGCTTTCTCATTGACCCATCTTTCTACCTGACCGTCTATTTTCTGTTACGTATGTAGAATCAGAAGGGAAAATTTAATCTTTTTTTTTTTTTTATTAACATTTGTATAGTTTCTGTTTTTTAGTATTGCTCATTTGTACGATTTTATTCTTTATAAAATTCGTAGATTTGTTTTCGAACCTTAGGGACCTTTGGTCCTTAGTTCGTGTTTTGGGAGGTAATATATGTATGTAGAGGTTATTGTTATCATTTATTTATTATTTTCCTTTTTTTCTTTTATTTAACTTTTATTTAAACTGCTACTGCAGTTCATCATTTTAAGGGCTCTTGAGTTTTATCATAATATTTTTTTAACAGAATCGATAATCTGTTTTACCTTTACCTTACTTTTAGTAATTATCATTTAGATAGTTATTAAATTTTTGCTTACTTCTATTTTTCTTCTTCAAATTAATTTATAAAGGGTGTTTAATTGTTATTTTCCAGATTTTTGGAATAGTTAAGTATTTCATTTTTTTATTTTTTGATAAAGAAAAATCATCGGGGGGGTGAGTGGAAGAAGAAAGGTTTCCTTTAAACAATAAAGGTTATAAAATAAAAAAATAAATCAGTCAGGAAAAAGTGGGAGTCAAAGTGAAAAAGCTATGTCCCATTGGGACAGAAATCAGGGAAGTGGTGGGTCGTATCAGGGCTACAACAGATTATATCCATCGGCCCAACCACAACAAGGAGCTCCCTACTATGGAAACTACTATCAGCAACAACCTTTCTTCAATCAGTGCTATACAGGACCACAGGAATCATATCAAAATGGATATCGTGGAAATCCAACTTCCGCGGAGGAATTTTTCCGATTGTTCCAGGAACAAGAGCATCGCCAACAAGAACAACAGCAACAATCTGTCAGTTTAGACTATGGCTCCATATCATCCGGCTATCTTCCGACTATGGTTTTCCCTTCTTCAAACCCAAATGCAACTACAGGTAAATACATCCTTTATATTTATTTTTAACGGAAACACTTATCTTCCTTGTCTTGTGTGTTGACTCCTTGGTAGCGAGTCAGGTTACCAATAATGAGCAATAACTCACATGCAATTCGTTTTCCGCATAAGCCTACCGTTTAATGTACGAGAGTTCTTAAAATGACATAAAGGAGGGAACAAATTAAAAAAAAAAAATTCTACTAAATTTATTTCTTTTGTCATTTAAATTTGCAAGGAATGGTGTAAATTAACCAAATTGTTGCAGTTTGCAGCTTGTATGCAGGTTCTTGTTGGAACATGTTGTGCAAGTAACTTCTTAATAAAGTTTGAAACCGTAATAATTATATATTTATAAAATACAGAAAACTGATTTTTAAAATTTGTTTTCCGCTTATTAGGAATTAGGTGAACTGTTACATCACATCGCAAAAAGTTGTGAAATCTCATCCTTAAAAAATCGGTATTTAAAAGGTTCAATTTTTTTCATATGTATGAATCATGAGAACAACTCTAAACGACAGTTTCCCAGAGCAATTTTAATGGAACTCAAGAATGTGAGTAGGGCCTGGATGAGGGCGGGGTGTTGTATAGTCTCCCCAATTTCAAATTTGCTATCTTATCATTAGAATTCCAAATAATGTAAGTATGTGTCAAATTTGTCTTTTATTCAAAAAATATTGGGTAAAATTCAAGTGGGTGGGGTATAGTGTTCGGTAAAAAGAAAGTAAAAAAATGTTTTATGGTATCCTTAAAAACGTTTAGTCTTCTCGTAAATCACTCGGTTTATTGAACATCTATCTAAAAAATATGCCTAAAGTATAATTTAAAATTAAAGTAATTTATCCGAAAGAATGAACTTTTAACTTAACCCGTCGGTCTTTTTAGTAAAGCAGTAGAGGTCCTTGTCGTGCATAATGTGATTTATATGTGTGAAAACCCATTTTGCAAAACTAGATATCCTGTACTGTTTTGCTAATAGGACCGACGGGAGGATCAATATTTTTTTATTTCGAATAAATCATAGCCTTTTCAAAAATATTATAACAAATACCCATGAATCAAGTGAGAGGGCTCAACTATAGTTGTACACTTGGAGGAAATTGTATAGAGCAAGCCCCCATTAAAGTGATTTGGAGTGTCTAATGATATAATTGTTGACGAAAAAGATTTTGTTAAAGATATTTAAAATTCCACATTGGGTATGTGTTTTCCATATTCTCTGAAAGTTCTAAATTTTTTATTAAATAAATTCAATTTATGGCATATTTGTTATTTACAATACTTATATTTACAATTTATTTTATTTGCAGTCTGTAGACAATACTGATAAACAAGGAGGATTTTAAGAAAATAATTAAAAGTAGTTCTTTCAATGATTTACAAATATGTAATGGATATACAGAGTTGCTTTTCGTTTTGGCTTTTAAGTTCATTTTGATGAAATTAATAATTTTAAAATTATGTTTAAAGTTGTCTGATAATACTAAAACTGAAATCGATGCGAGTGTATATAAGTATTTGATTATTTACATTCTTATGACACAAACATAAAATTACATAAATAAAATTATGCTATTTTATATTAACGAAGGAAAATATTATTTTTAGAAAATTAAAAGGAAATACGACAAGCGTAATGGTACATAAGCAGCGAATGTTTGGGCCTTAAGCCTACTCATGTCTGTTTCTGTTAGCAATTATCTGTTTGAGGAACAGTCTATCGTATATCTATGAGTATTATTGAGATGTATAATATTACAATATGGCTGCCCTGTTCGGAATATTTTGATTTTATCATGTCCGCTATCATTGCTTACTTTGCAATACCTAATCAATGTGTGATTTGCTGTCAGCTACTCCTGCATCTCTTTGTATATTTTTTGAAATAATGTGTTCTTTATTGTTATTCTTACTTTTTATTTTTAGGAATATTTTGTGTTCATATATAACTATTTATATGGTTGTTGGTTTTTACTGAAGTGAACATCAGAAATTAGGTTATAATAATTATTAATTTTTTCTATGATTCTCGAAAATTACAATATAACATTCTTTGCTCTTCTTAAGTGTCTTGTTTTGATGATCGAGAGTGCAATCTTCATGGTTACGAACCTGTTCGCTTCATGAAGTTAATGCCCTTGGTGTCAAACTACAAGCCTATTCTATTAACTCGCAAAGGTGCGTTGTCGAGATGATCACTTATTTTATTGCTAGTGCCAAAAACACAAATTTCTTCTTGGAGGTGTTGCTATTTCAATATCAAATACTTATATTCGCATATTTTTCTGGTGTAGAGAAATTTAGGATTTTCTGTAGGAAAATGAAATGTTTGGTTCTACTAGAAAGGAATAATTTCTCATAAATATTTAAAAAAATTATTTTGATAATTTCAATTTAATTTTCGTCCTAACAACACTGGTTTTTTACTTGTGTTTATAGTGTTATCTTTCATAGAGGTTTAACTTTGATTTCTTCAGTGTTTTTCATTTTTCATTCATTTCCAAAAATAAATTTGTAAGAATAAATACTATAATATAATTCTAGATATATTCATCTTACAAAAAATAATAATTATTAACTATTTGCATCAAATTTCGTTACAGGACCCACAGTTGGAGCTGAGAACCCGAGCCAAGCTAAAAGAGTTGGATACGAAGGTGGTGGGAGACGAGGAGGAGGAGGGGGTCGGAGTGGGGGAACAGGACGGACCTTAGGAGGAGGAGCAGTGCCCAAACAGAACAACTACAACAACCGGAGGAACAACTATGGCAACAACATGTTCAACAACACGAGGAGAGGACAGCAACAGGGACAGCCTCAACATCAGCAGCCAAACTGGGCAGCGTGAGTTACTTGTATTTACAGAAGAGGTCCCCTCTGGCATATCAGCCAACTCAAATATTACTTTTTATACACTTATTTACCATAGTATAAAAATACAGCTACAGTCGCTAGCAAACATCTACTATTACTTTTTATACACTTATTTACCATAGTATAAAAATACAGCTACAGTCGCTAGCAAACATCTACTATTACTTTTTATACACTTATTTACCATAGTATAAAAATACAGCTACAGTCGCTAGCAAACATCTACTATTACTTTTTATGATAAAAAATGGAGTTACTTGAACAAAGTAACAAGTTCCATACTCCCACAATTTTCCCCATGTTCTTCCAGAAATCAGGTAATTATTGTTGATAGGTAGTTTGCAGTTACAACCCCTGGAGACATGTTGAGCTCACACACTTGAGAGATAGAGGTCAGCACTGTAGTTATCAGTGTACTTAGTTATTGTGATTCATGCCTGGGCTTTAACCAGAGCGCTAAATTAAGCGCGAGTCCTAAATTTTATTTGCTGAGGTTTGGTTACCTAGTGTAGAAGTCATTAAGAAATACCTGACATCACACAGACGCTTAACATCCCATCCGAAAGACGGCGTTCTCAAGTGTACACTGTGTGCTCCAACTTATTTACCATTCAATGATAGCTGTTTACCAGACGTGTTAAGTTTCGAGGGAAAAGCGCCTTTATTTTGTTTTCGATAGGATTTCACACCCTGACACCTTCTAAATTCCTTAGCTTACTAATGATGTGCAATATGTTCATATTTTTCAGTCTCCGAAAAACGTCTCAATTTTATCAACTTTTGAAAATTGTTTCTAGTTGCCTTATGGTCTCCATTGTTTTATTCAATTGTTGTAAGTGACGTTTCGTCCAAATTCAGACATTATCAAACTAAAAACATACCAAATTTAAGGAAGTGATTATTACAATAAAAAGTGAATCAATTAATTGTAATAATTCTTTAATTTAGAAATATAATGGAGCTATGTACACAATTTCATGAAAATCAGCCCCATAGAAGGTAGTATAAAAAACTGTTAGAAATTAAGACGAGAACGTCAGCAAACTGAGTTTGGATAGTTGAAGTTTCACTTGTAAATACAGACAATTTTGAACCAGTCTGAGACAAGACGCACATAAATTGGCATGATATAAAATTTTCCCTTTTAATTTTTTTGCATAGAGTTTTTTAAAAATATTGTCTATTTCACAAAATAAATGGGAGCAGTCTCGGTATTGCTACCATCTTCAGCCATGACTTAATAAATACTAAATGGAACTTCAACTAGTTTTCAATCCAAGCTGTCCCTTTTCAGCCCATTCTTCGTTTACAGTGAAGACTTTCAAACATGAAAAATAAAATTTCGTCTCAAATTTAAATCTTAATAATAAAATAATTTTTAATGTTTTCCATGTTTTTAAGACTTTACTGTACAGAAGGGACAGGGAAAACCCCCGTGGGGGCTGAAAAGGGACAGTTTGGATTGTAAACTGGTTGAACTTCCATTTAGTATTTGTTAAGTCGTGGCTGAAGATGGTAGCAATACCGAAACTACTCCCATATGTTTTCTTTATATTTTTTATTAAATGTTTCGATATGCAATTCGCGCTTGGAAACCTTCTGCATTATTCCCCTGGAATTGGAGATTAAAACAAAATATTACCCAGGATGCGAAAACATATCTCAACTCGAATAAATATATTTTTTTGTACTTTTCTTTTTGTTTGTAAAATAAATTACCCACCAAACGAACGGGATCTCGATGTCAGTTGTAGCTTTAACAGAAAAAATGTTAAAATCGTATACTTGAAAAAAAAAAAATATATATTTATATATATATATTTTGAACTGTTGAAAATAAGCTTTTCCGACTGTTATATGTGTTTTCTCATATTGTATTACAATATTACAAATAAGAAATACATAAACGATTTGTCGTGGAGTAAACCAGCAAAATAGGTTTGGGAAATTGAACCAAATTGATCAACTGGTGAGCTTAGCGGGAGCTTAAATAAAATGAAAAAGTAGTTTGAAAACGCTTTCTTAAAAAGTGACCTCTCTCCAGCTTAGCGACTTCAACAAATATTGTAAAATATAGCGACTACAACAAATATTGTCGACTATAGTGACTAAAACAAATATCGTAGATCATAACAACTACAACAAATATTGTAAAATATATCGACTACAACAAATATTGTAAAATATAGCGACTACAACAAAAATTGTAGAGGATGTTTCAATTGAAACGAAAATACCTGCAATATGAGGGTGCCGCCAATCACCGGCGCCGGTAGATTAGAGGGTAGCGTACTAACCTACTGAGTTAAAGATCGCGGGTTCGAACCTCGGCTAAGACCCTTAGTATTTTTATATGGGAGGTAAAAACTTTGAGTACGCCGTCTTTCGGATGGGACGTTAAGCGATGGTCGTTAAAGCCCCGTAAGTAACTAAACCTGGATAGGCAGAATTTAGGACTCCTACTGTAGAGCTAACTGGGATGGGATTTAGAGCATTGGGTGCTTAGGTCCCTAGACATCACCCTCCAATATATCTATTTATCTAATTGCATTTCAAATTAACAATGATATATTTTTTAATGAAATGCGGCCCAACTCATTAAACAATCACCTGAGTCATACGGCCTTGATTTTAAAAAGAAATTCTAGGATTGATATTACAATAAGTTGAAACAAATATTTTTTAACATCTATCAATTGTTCTCTCTACGTTCTGGGGAATGTAATTTTTTTTTCTGATTGAGAGGAGAGGCTAACTTTTAAACCGTAATAACTTCAAAAAAAAAAAAAAAAATGAAAGTGGTTCGCCAGCAATCCTGTTTCCAAAATTGATTACATTTTAGCTGGCTCTTTCATATTGTATCAGTATTTCGAAGTGTATTCTTGTATTTTAATTTGACTTGTTCTTGGAGAAATGAACTGAATATATTCCTTTCAAGTCCAATTCTATTGGTGTAACCGATCAATGTTAGCCCTGCCATGAGAAGAAATGTATGAAGCAATTGTCAGCCAAATAATAATAATAATGAAATAAATAAAAACAACTACAAACAGAAACCATAATATAATAATAGTAATAATAATAAAAAGAACAATAAAAAAAAAAAATGTTGGTTTCATCAGCTGGTTTTCTTCTACTGGCGCTGGTTGGTAACCTCTACTAACCTATTCTAAACATCCATAGGTGGCTACCAACAGACTATGAAGTGAAGGTCGAAATGGAAGGTGTGGTATTTGAGATTTCCGTCAAGGTTGGCATTGCCCTATCCGGTTATCAGATGCCATGATGTCAAATATTCTTTTTTCTCATTGTATGAAAGAAGTTTCTTTCCA
Organism: Aradus depressus; assembly: GCA_963662175.1. Taxonomy (NCBI): domain Eukaryota; kingdom Metazoa; phylum Arthropoda; class Insecta; order Hemiptera; family Aradidae; genus Aradus; species Aradus depressus. The sequence goes on along the minus strand of OY759220.1, from coordinate 11,034,235 downwards.
ATAAACAAAAGTATATGTATACTTAATTTGTTATTTTCTGTTTCAGTATTCCAAACGATGACATTATTGGTCCTCATCTGACTCCGGATGGTGTAGCGAAGGGAGGTGTTGGCGTGGAGGACGCTAAGGGAGAAGGAAAGAAGAGCAAGAACTATTCTCACAATCAGAGGAACTTCGGCGGGAGATACAACAACGGCACTCAATATCAGTGAGTTGGTGGTTTTTCATTATATTTTTACTTTCTTATACCTACAGTATAATAAAGTATTGTAATCGTACGAAAATCCGCAATCGAGGTTTCAACGGATTATTGCGTTTCAAGATCCCCTTGAATATATTCTGACCATTTTATCGATGATGTCTACGCGTGTGTTTGTGATTGGAAAGTTGTGAGCGCTCTACCGCAAAAATGATTGTAGTTATGAACTTGAAATTCGAGAGGTCACATGTGCTAACTTAGGTCTGATTAGATTTTGAACGAAAATTGAGACCACCTTACTTCGGGGCCGAAGTACATTTTACAAGATACAAACAGAAAACTGTTCTGAAATGTAGCTTTGAAATATATATTTTTAGACGTTTCCTTGATTTACCGGGAAACGGTTAGTCCTATCTAAAAATAGGTTCTTACCAAAAATGTACCTTATTAAATTTCCAATCGCTAAGTCCTCAGATTTGAGACAGGATCAATTCGACCAAAGTTTTATAGCGCCTCAGTGAGTTATAAATAAATTTCCGTAGGAAATATTTTAAAATAAAATAAAATAAAATATTTAATAATAATATTTAATAATAATAAAATATTTTAAAATCGGGGCCGAAGTACATTTTACAAGATACAAACAGAAAACTGTTCTGAAATGTAGCTTTGAAATATATATTTTTAGACGTTTCCTTGATTTACCGGGAAACGGTTAGTCCTATCTAAAAATAGGTTCTTACCAAAAATGTACCTTATTAAATTTCCAATCGCTAATAAGTCCTCAGATTTGAGACAGGATCAATTCGACCAAAGTTTTATAGCGCCTCAGTGAGTTATAAATAAATTTCCGTAGGAAATATTTTAAAATAATGTTTAAATTGTATCCCTTAGCAACGAATATAAAATATTTTTTTATTATTGGTAGTTTTTATGAAGAATTATAAAAATGAAGAAAAAAAATAAATATGTGATGTGGCCATTACAGGACATTTTATACCAACCACCCTCCCCCTTTCATATAAATCATTTCATATTGGCATTACTGGGTGTAAGAAAGTCACTCTGAGAATTTCGTTATACAATGAAACAATAAATACCGCTGACGCCAACTCATTACTTTTATATATCCAGTAATGCCAGTATGAAATGATTTGGGAAGGGGGTGGCAGAGAGAGATATCTTTAAGCGTGGTTGGTGTATAAATATATATATATATATATTTTTTTTATTGCCATTTAATCTAAGCAGTACAAACAACAAATACAATTTTTTTTTTACAGGCGAGAAAATAATGGCATGATGAAGAAAGATTGGCGTGCCAAGAACAAAAATATCTATAATGGAGGTATCTATAAAATATTTATATAATTCAAAAATGTTGTTTGTCTCAGTAACATCATTGTAGGTCTGTAGCGAGCGAGCTGCATGAAAGACCTAAGAGTCCTAAATTTTGCCTATCCTAAATTTTTATTATGAATTATTTGAGAGAAAGGAGGATGAGAGAATAGTACAGCTACCAAAAATCAATGATTGTGTATTCAGAATCTTCTTATACAACTCAAAAATTAAAAATCTTGTTTATTACAGGAAGAGGATACAAATGGGATCTATTTTGGTATTGCAACTATCATCGCAGTCATTAATGCTTGCCAAATACAGTGCGAAACTTCACCCAGCTCTGTCAAATGTATTTGTTAAGTATCGGCTGAGGTTGGTAGTATGAGAAAAACCGGTCCCACATGAATAAAGTTGTGGGAAATGACACTTCTTTGAAAATCTGTATTCTCCTTTCCTTCATTTCAATAAGTGAAAGAATTTTTAACTATCTACTAACATCTTTTAATGTTGTAAATTCTCAACGATAAACTTTCATTTCTTATCTAAAGCGTATATACTTGTAGTCAACAAATTATAGTCCATCTATTCTGTGGTCTCTACGCATCTTAGGATCTGTTCTATTCATCATCAATACCATTCCTTCGGTTGGGAGATGAAGAATTACAGCAACCCTTTTTTGTTGGTGATCGTGAATCTCCTGCGCCGAAGAACGCGCCATAGATTGAAACAGTTGGCAGTGGGAACTAGAGGAAGGTCTGAGTGGGTGAGACATTAGTTCAGTTCAGGTTAACTTTGGAATTGTATCTCTGCCCCATAGATCCGCTCTAACTTGTCACAATAGAGGTCCCATTTTACAGGTTAGCCTTCACCTTCGCGGGATAGTTGGACGCCAGAATCTGCTCCAAATTGTATTCTCTTCTAGGCCATCCTCGCCTTCGGTCTGTCCCAGATTACATATGGCTCTTGTAACTGTATCCAATTGTTTCGTAAAATAACTGGCCTCTGTCATCTTAGTATCTTGGAAGAACAAAATTATCTTGAAGACATTTTTTTACGAAATCAGGAGACTCAAGGGATTAAGCTGATCAATCACGAAAGGCTTGAGATAAAGTGAAGCAGATGTTTACATATCAATTCTCGTCAGTACCGCGTCGATATAATAGTGTTTTTGTTGGCAGTTGGAAAAGAAGGTTGTGGTGGGGGCGAAGAGAGCCAGCGAGACCGACTCACCTCACAGCTCTACTCAGGCACCCTCGAGTGTCTGGTATGCTGCGAGAGGATGCGGCAGCCGGACTCGGTCTGGTCCTGTCCCTCCTGTCATCATGTGCTCCATCTCCGGTGCACCGTCAAGTGGGCCTCTTCCAGTCGGTCTGGTGAGTCACTCTTCCCTAGGCTGTCCTGCCCTCTTCGGGCGCCATTAATTACATTTTTTCTATACTCTTTAGTTGTGAAATTTATCCTCCTGCGTAGCATTTTTCTGGTTGTAGACATTTAATGTCATCTTTGTTTGTGAACAGATACTGGCTGGAGATGTCCTGCCTGTCAGAATGTTACAGAAGCTATACCGACCCAGTATAAATGTATGTGCGGCAAAGTTGTCGATCCTCACTGGGTAATTATTATAACATAGCTAATTATTATTATTATTTGTTGTATAACAATTGTATAATATAGAAATGTTATATAAACATGGCAGTTAAGGAATCAGGTTAGACTTGGGCTATATCATTTACGCACCATCAAATTTATTATTGTAACGAGTAAAGAGATTTTACAACAACGAATGAATCCCGTTGTAATGTAGGTTATATGATGTAGTTTAAACCTTGTCCTCCAAATATCAATCGCGTCAACCGATAAAGTACGGTTTGTAAAAAACTTAAGATGCATCAGACTGTTTTATTTTTTTATTACGATTTTTATGTGAGGGCTCTCTCGTTAGAGACACAGCGGAGCTCACTGGCCCATTGCCCTCAAGTCCTGGTGACTACAGTGGGAGTACTAAACTTTGCCTATCCAGATAGTTTGATGGTAATGAAGAAAAGAAAACTTTTCATTCTTGATTTCAAGACATAGGCACACCGACAAGAACTCACCGTCACAGTAGTGTGTCAAAACAGACTGAAATATTTGACTAGACAGTTGATTAAGTAAATCGATTTTCGACTAGTCGGATGGGTGTATTAGTTCAGAAACAGTTCACAGAGCCGACAAAGGAAAATGAAAGATTACTAGTTATTAATCGTATTTGAATCCAAATTAGTTCTCAAATTGACAATCATATTCAAATATTGAATGAGAATAAATGATATATTTTTGAGTTGGAAGCAATCTGTGGGTATGTGAGATGAACGACTTTTCATCCGATTGATCCAATATAGAACCGACTGGTTGACAAGTCGTTTTAATATTGAAAAATGATTCCCTCTCAAGGTGATTACCTTTCCCTTCATCCAGTGTTGCCACTGATACTTGATAGTCTTATGTTTCAATCCAACTGGCTGATAAGTCGTGTTTAATATTGGAAAGCGATTATAGAGTCACGTGCCCTTCCCTCCACTCAGTATTATAATAATACTTTGGAGCTCAAACATGATATTTTCCATATATATGCCATATAAAAATATTTTCCCTTTCTTTCGTAAGTGACTAATTGCCCTGAAAACTGTCTATTGTTTTGCTCAATTAGTATCAATGATAATGGCAATGAACTAATGCTTTTCAATGATACTTAACATGTATTAGTTAAGTCGTGGCTGAAGATGGTAGCAAAACCGAAAGTACATATATTTTGTGAAATAGACTATATTTTTTTAAACCATACATTTTTGTTTTTACTTTTTTTTAATGAGAAGCCACTTCCTGCCTCAGAGTATCAGTATAGACCGATTCAACTTTCATACATTACTCCTGGCCCACAATAACAATGATATCTCATTTTCTATTATTTAATCAGCACTCTGAAACTCAGATCATTCATTGTTAATGAATAATGTATTCAATTTCCATAATATTGATTTCAATAACTACATCCCCACTCCATTTTTACTGTCTTCTATTATAACTATTAATTTGTAATTACTTATTTTATTAACTTTTATTTATTTATTTATGTTATTTTTTTTTTTTGTTTGTTAAAGGTTCCTTTGTATATGTAATTATTGTTCAGCTGATCACTCTATAATTTTGGAAATGTTAATGTTAATATTGTAAAAGTAATGGTCACTGACTCAATTGCATAGGGGTGATCCCTTTAAACAATATAAAAAAAAATTATTATAATATTATTATTATACTTTTTTTAATGTTTTTAATTCAAAATTGCCACTCCTCATGAAACAATGAATTATATATTAAATATGGATTGTTTTGAATGAAAAGTAGTAGTTAATGTCACTTTGGCAGGGCAGTGAAGTGAAGTTTGAACGGCCTGATAATGTTCATTCTGAAAACAGTCTGATTTGTCTACTGTTTTAGTTGGATTCCGACTGTACATCCACTCTCTATTCTTAAGATAAAAAATTTAAATTTCCGAAATATTTGACCAAATTTTGATTTTTTCCCAGTTTTCAAGAATAACAATAATTGTTGTAGTTTATTTCTCTTAATAATTTTAGTATATTTTGTTGTTAGGTTCGTGGAGAGACGCCTCACACTTGTGGCCAGGTGTGTGGTAAAGACCGTGGCTGCCCCCACCCCTGTACACTCCTCTGCCATCCTGGACCCTGTCCTCCCTGTTCTGCCAATATAGACAGGTTTGTACCTCTACTCATGTTATCTTTAATCCTTGTTCTAGGTCACCTTTTTTTTTTTTTTTTGCGTGTGTATGTGTATTTTTGTTGTTTCTACAATAATTATGGTTAATATTGAAGCAAAGTTATTGCTTTTTACTTTGCTTTTGTGCAAGTGGTATAGATGCTCTGCTATAACTGCAGCTATAACATCTATGTCATATGACATTTCGTGTCAATAAATGCATTACAACGGCAGTTATTAGAGGATTTGTGTTAAGCCTCCCCCAAATCCCCGCTTCTTTTTGGCCAATTTGGCTGAAAGCAATAGGGATCTGGAGGTCGGAAAACATGAAATTCCGTTGAAAACTCTGCATCGAATTTCTCACCGATCATATAACTTCCCCTATACTTCGTATTCCTGGGGAAGATATATATTTGTATTAAACAGCTGACTGGATTATGAATTTGCAGGCTTTTGTGCACCGAGAATCGTGGGCCGTTTTTGTCTATATATGTCCTGCTTTAACTCATCAGCATATCAAATAATATATTATATTACAGGAAATTATTTATACTATAAATTACAAATACTATTAATTAATGTCGTCTGATTGTTGTTAGATATTGTGGGTGTGGGCGAACCAAGCAGGTGGTGCAGTGTTCTTCGAGAGTGGAGCTGAACTGTGAAGCAGTCTGTGAGAAACCTCTCAACTGTCGCAAGCACAAGTGCACCGAGATCTGTCATCAGGGACCCTGCGCTCCCTGCACGCACACAGTTCATCAGAGTAAGTATATATCTTTATATTTATATCGTTCTTGTGACGTGTAATAAGTAATTACATGGAGCGGCTCTACCCAGTAGCTTCGCGGTTCCTCTAGATAAATATCTGTCAGTGATATACATAAAATCTATAAATAAGTAAGAGGTGTGGCTGTCTTAAATCGGGTATTTTTGAAAACAATTTGGGTATTATTAGTAATAGCTCAAACAAAGAACATACAAGTGGTTAACAAAGATCCTGCATGTGGTTTTTCTACCTTACATGTCTGTTTGTTCCATCATTAGAGGAAAATGGCTGAAGATATATCAACCAAACATCATATTTTGAATCTGTCATTTCAGGAATAGGTTTTAGGATACATATGAGATCAAATTCACTGAATAGGTAGGTTGTTTACTTGGAGACAGAAAACGTTTTCTCTGTTGCGTGAAAAAGTTACTGAAAGACATTTTCATTTTAAACAATGTTTTCTCTATATGTAAGTAACATTTTTTTAGCGAGGGGGCAGAGAGGGGAATATAAGTTTTTTTATTATTTGTTCGGGTATTGCAAATAATTAGGTAAATTAATGTGACTCGGGATAACCTGATATTATAGATATATAAAATGGTCGAAAGGGCAAACTGCAAAAAGATATTTTGATCCAAACATGATTTGGTTTGTCCTCCACTCTTTGTTTCTGTCCTGTTGAAGGACCAGAGACCGGTACTTTTAGTATCCGTTCTTTTATCTCTGATCAGCTGATTCTATTAACTGTCTTTAACAGCCATCATTAATTATACAGACGTTTAAGGCCTAATAATCCCAGAAGCTTCCTACAAACAGAGCGTTATAATAATAATGTTCGTTTTTCTTGTGTTTTGCCCTGCTTTTGTCTTTTTTCTTAGAGACACAAAACATTATGTATTAATGAAGACACCAGACTGATTTGTATTAAACTTCTCCACTGGTGTGAAGCTCCATCGTTCATTTTACATGATGTAAGACTACGATAGTCGAAGAAATAAGAAACCGTTCCGCAGGGGATATATGTCAGCACAATTCCCCATAGTTAGTCTCATATGTTCTTGGTGAGTCAACTTCTAGACTCGCCTCTTAAATATGCATTGACCGATTTGCCTGCGTTCTCAATTATCTTATCATGATTCCTAAGATTGCCATAGGGTCGACCTAGCATGGCCAAAAATTCAGATCTAGCTGAACAAAACTAATTTTACCTCAGGAGAGGTTTTCAAGATCACTGAAGAAGCTAGAAAAAATGAAATATTGTTGAATTGCACCGAAAATCAGTTTTCTAGGGTATTAAGGGTTGTCAAACACGAATCCGCCTAAGAGCTTTTAATTAATCTAATTTAATGTAGGGGCGTCAGTAGCTCAGAGGTAGCGTGTTTGCCTACCGAGCTCAAGTACACGGGTTTTTTCTTGTTTTTTCTCTATAAAAAGTTTTTTCTTATCTGGAAGGTGGAAAAACCTTGAAAACCATCGGATGGTTCGTTAAGTGATGGTACCGAGCTTGTGCGATGTCAGGTACTCCTCAAAGACCCTCTGTACAGTCGGGCTCATGTTCACCAGAGCGGCGAAAGAGTGCTCTGATAGTAGACGATATGAGCTCACAGGTTAAAGCCCGGGCATGAATCACAATACCTTAACTATCTGAAAATGTATTGCAACAGAAACTCTCTCATTTTGACTTGGAATACTCGGCCGTTGTCCACTTGTTGGATGATGTTTCCCTGTCATCTTACAACTAGCTCGTCCTACTTTTTCTTCTCACAATGCTTGTTTATATTGTTTCAGAGTGCCACTGCGGTGGACAGGAGCGGGACGTGGCCTGTGATGGAAGCTCCTCCTCCGACTCTTCTTCCTTCGCTTGCGGGGCTGACTGTGCCCGGACCCTCTCCTGTGGGGCCCACATCTGCCCCCTCTCCTGTCACCCTGGCCCCTGTCCTCCCTGTTCCTTGGACCCTAGCCTAGTCACCACATGTCCTTGTGGCAAGTCCGTTATCCCACCTGGCTCACGCAAACTCTGTACTGATCCACTACCTCTTTGTGGAGCCCAGTGTGGCAAGCTGTTGCGTTGTGGTCCTCCTGGTAAGTGCGGCTTTTATTTTATATTTTATTTTTTATTTTTTCATTTATTTTCTCTTGTTTTATAATTATGAAGTAGTTCGAACCTGCCTTTTTTTTCTTCATGACACATAGATTTTCAGCGAAAACTTTTTATTACACCTAATTCGATCTGAGGAAGTACATTGGCAGTGCCTTTTTTGTTTAGGTAAGCGGCATTTGTGTAAGAACAAGTGTCACAGGGGGGACTGTCCGCCGTGTCCTGAGTGGACCCCCGTGGTGTGTCGGTGTGGGGCCATGACAAAGGAGGTGGCCTGTGCTGCCCTGGTCGCCAGTCCCGGAGACACATGCTGCTCCAAGCGGTGCACCAAGGTAACATCAAATTGTGCAACTATTTAGGAGAAAATGTTTATAACTTAGAAGCCAATACAAACAAGTATCCAATAACCGAGGCTTTCATTAAAAATGTCGTTAAAACTTACCTAGAACGCCAGAACTATCTGATAGCCAATTACTTAAATGTGTTATGAAATATACCTTTCTTCCTCGAAATTTTTGCTTATTATTTATATTTTCAATATGTCAGTAGGCAGAAACCGTGAGTATGGACATTCTTTTATCCCCTGTAGTTGTGATTTGTCACATGATCTAGAGATCATTCAACTCAAGTTCTTAAGCTGTCTTTACTGTAGAGAGCATCATTTGTCTGTACTTTGTAAAAACTTACAAACATTTACTCTGTTAACATTCTCACACCCGTAGAAGTACACATATTTTAAGTTATTTTAGTTAAATCGCGCTACTCTTATGGGACCAATTTCGGTGTTCTGCAACTCTCCATAGACAAAAACTCATGTCTATGGGTCTCCCGTTTCGAATGGAAAACTTTCGACCTTTGCACAATATTTCGTAGAAAAGAAAATACGTCGGGTTTGCCTCGAATCAGTGCTTCTTCCGTTTATGTTATTTTTTTCTTATTAAATTTGATCAACGAGAAAACTTTTCATTCAATAGAATCTTTCCATCGTTATTTCCCTCCCCCCCCCCCCCCCCCCCCCCCCTAAATCTTCGACATCACTAGGAGTCAACCGCATGAAATTTCGGAATCCCACGGCATGTTCCAATCTCAATTTATTTTAGAGATTATTCCCGAGTGCAGGTCCCTCTGAAAAGACCTGTCGTGTTCACCAACGTCTTCTTTTTCTGTTTTGAGTATCAAAAATAATTACGCGAAAGCGGCTATGAACCCCCAGTATGGACATACGTTTAGAAATGTCATTTTAATATAAATAATTCTAATATGTCTTACAGAAACGAAGCTGTGGTAAGCACAAATGCAATCAGGCATGTTGCATCGAGATAGACCACGTGTGTCCACTGCCATGCAACAAGATGTTGAGCTGTGGCCGACATAGGTGCCAGGAGCTGTGTCATCGGGGCAACTGTAGACCATGTCTAGCTGCAAGTAAGTCAATATTACTTACAAGGATACAACTAATATTGGAAAGGAGGCCGTGCTCATTCAGAACAATGCCCAAAAAAAATATCGAAGATAATGATTAGGGCAGTGCAGATGCAAAATAAAATATTAAATCCTAACTTTTTTGTAAACATAATTATTTGAATGTTTGAGACTAAACCAACAGGCTGGTAAAGATGGCGGTTTGAAGTTGTTATCTTCAAAATAGGGCAATTGTATAGATTTGAAGTCGTGTCGGTCCATGATTCATGAATGAAAAAATGTATTTTTGTCTATTGAACTACATGACTTTGACTGAAATGAGTTGGCTCGTGTCTAGGTTTCTCAGAACTGAGTTGCGAGTGCGGGAAGGCAGTGATCTACCCACCAGTGCCATGCGGGACCCGACCTCCGGAGTGTAACGCCCCCTGTTCCAGGAACCACCCCTGTGGCCACCCTCCCACACATCTCTGTCATTCTCAGCCGGAGTGTCCCCCCTGCTCACATCTCACCACCAGATACTGCTACGGCGCACATGAGGTACCACACTTTTAATGAAAACTGACAGTACTTATCAGAGCTTAGTTCTGAATCTAGTATTTATATAACTATTACATGTATGATTTATAAGATGTTTTAAATATTACTATCCTAATCTTTGTTATAGTTACGAAAGACTGTACCTTGTCACATGGGTGAGTTCTCATGTGGTCGTAATTGTGGTAAGAAACTAGACTGTGGTCACAGCTGTAACCGACTATGTCACCCGGGCCCCTGCCTCTCTGAGGGAACCAAGTGCACCCAGCCCTGCCCTGTAGCTCGGCCTTCTTGTGGTCATCCCTGTGCCGCCCCTTGCCATCCGGACGGCCTCTGTCAGCCCTCACCCTGCCAGGCCAAGGTAACTAATTATTCTTGTATTCACTTTTTCACGTTCAAAACAGGTTATTATTATAAGGGGAATAGAGACTGCCATTAAAGTACAAATTTAAAAAAATGGCGGTGCCCTATGTGAGAGCTGTTTTTGCAGGTCAACTTCTCCATCAGCAGAGTATAGCTGTCTACATTCCTATACAATTCGTAGAACATTGTTTTCTCAATACCTGAGATGAACTATTCTTCTGAGAAACGCTATACTTATGATTCCCGATAGGAGATAGAGTAGCCTTCACATTCACCCATACTGTGTAGCGAGATTTCCTCAATCACTTTACATCTTCTGTAGTATGAAAGAGATGTGTGTGTGTGTGTGATCGTCTTTCTCAGTATCTTCATTGTACCTTCACCTCCTCCACTATTGTCTAGTGTAATGTTTGAAATTTCCTTAAAGCAAACGCAAGGCACATGAACCAGGGTCATTAATGTGTGAAGAGTAAAATTTAAGGATAAAGGGGGAATTATTACTTGAGTTTTATCCTTAGGTGTTTCACACATACCAACTGGGATCTATATCTCACTTATTTCGTTTGGCTAATTCGCGAGAAGTTAAATACTTAAGATAATCAAAGGAGGATTTAATTAAACTATAGATAAAGGGAAATGAATCCCTTTAAATCTTATTCTGTACGGTACAAAATGAATTAGTATTACTAGTATAATTCATAGGACAGTTCATCTCAGGTATTGAGAAAACAGAATCTTGAAAATGTTCTACGAATTATATAGGTGTGTAGATAGCTATACTCTGCTGAAGGAGAAGTTGTCCTGCGAAAAGGGAAGTTGTCTCACATAGGGCACCACCATTTAAAGAACTTATTAAATTCAGAACTCACAGTCACATATAACATAAATGGCATGAACAGGTGAATTAAACTTCACAAAATATACATTATGTTCATCGTATTAACAGGATTATTGGATTATTCATGCCACGAAAGGAAATTCAAAGGAGACCCTCTCGTTTAACCGAAATCTTCAAAATTATAAATGTTTAAAACTTAGACATCCACTGTGGAAAAGAGAAAAAAAATTGTCGTTGACACACTAGCCTTGTTCTTCTTCAGATTGCGAATTAATCAACTAAGTTTTTGCTCTCCCTCTAAAACTAATTTACCGATTTGGTTGAAATTCAATAGATGTGTTACTCAGAGATTTGTAAATCATCATACTGAATTTCGTGTTGATACATTTGTTACTTCAGCAATTATTGCAAATTGTTCTCAAATCACTTCAGTATACAACAGAATTTCATATGATTTTAACTGTTGAACCATGAAATTACCAATTCGATTAGCTTCCGAATCTCTAGATATTGGTGGCACTTTGAGTGCTTAATTAATTTGTTCATTAAAGTCAGTATTAATAATTTATTTTCTTCTTAGGTGATAGTGAAGTGTGAGTGTGGTCGGAGGTCTGTGTCTCGAAGTTGTTCTGAAAACAGCTGTGAGTATCAGAGACTGGCGACTGCTCAGCTCGCCTCCAAAATGGCGATGTTCGTCTTGGCAAGACGGTCGATCTAAGGTCTCCAGCCTCCAAACCTGCCCTCAAGTAAGATCTGTTTGAAATTGTAATTATCGCACTTGCGTTTTCGGTAGAGCCAGAAGTTCTCAGCATTTATTTGTAGTATGCTTCAATTAAATTTCCGTCTAGTTATTTTATTTTG
>OY759220.1:6243329-6280829 GCA_963662175.1 Aradus depressus | reverse complement strand
AACCTTGGGACGACCTTTTAACCAGCTCTATGAATTTTTGAAAAAACTCATTTTCACATATAATTAACATATAATAACACTATTTCAATTATCTATTTGAGTTTTTATCGCAATATATATATCCCAATTAGATTATTCTATCACAAATTTATGTATTTAAGATTTATTATTAATCTGTTTCGTTCTTATTTTAGGTTATCAGGTCTATAAAAATTCGTTATTTTTCGTTTGCTCTGATGGTAACTGTGGTTTATCGATCATTCACGTTATCTATATCGGCGATTCTCTGTAAACTCGTAAACGGCTGTCCGGACCGAGTTTTAAAAAAAATAATAAAGCATAGAAATATATTTATGCCTCTCAATTTAAATTAAACGCTGAACTTTATAGTGCGATTATAGGTTAGGTTAGGTTTTATGACTCATGCCCGGGCTTTAACAACGAGGTCATATCGCCTACTACCAGAGCGCTCTTTCGTCACTCTGGTGGACATGAGCCCGACTCTACTGTGGGAGCCCTAAATTTTGCCTACCCTAAATTTTCATTCACTTAGGGTAGGAGTCTTTAACGAGTACCTGACATTGTTCAGGCTCGGGACCATCACTTAACGTCCCATTCGAAGGACGGCGTGCTTGTTTATTTTACCTCCCAGATAAAATAAACTAAGGGCCTCGGTCGGGTTACGAATAGTACTATTATATTTATAACGATAACAATTTTACTTTTTTTTTTTTTTAAATATTGAGGCCCTAAAAACACATTCCCCTGGCTGTCCCATTTCACGGCTTCCCACTTTAGTATAATATTTTTAAAAAAACTATGAACACTAAATAAATTTTGCAGTTCATATCTAAAAATAGAATAATTAATTTATATTTATGTCATAAAACAAGGTGTAATTAATTATTTTTTTAATGTAATAATGTTATGTTAATGTTGTCCGAAATTTTCTTAGACAGTCCCCTGTCAAAAATTTAAACCTAAAATAGAAAAAATCTGAAACGCGACCAGTGTGAAGTTAGTAACACTGCCGAGAACGGCGTCAGGCCGCCGTTTTGTTTAGTGTCCGAGAGCAATTTGTGGTTTGAGTACGCGTGTTGGTCATTGCGACATACAGTCCTGTGGTAAGTGATTTTAATAATGTTAATTAGATTAAATATTTATATAAATTGTCTATATATCTGTGATTTGTGTTCAAATTTGTCGGTAGCTTTGTATCGAATCATGTTTCAATAGTTTTGTAAATATTTTGAAACTGAACTAAAATACACAGTCCCCTGGCAACAGAAGGTAAAAGTAAATGACATGTCTCATAATCTTTACAGTGTTTACAATGAATTGAGGATTACAATATGTATATACCTCAGCTGTACGAAAGTATAGAGAAAGTTATGTAATCGGTAAGAAATTTGTTAGTCAGTTTTCACCATAATTTTATCTTTTTCGATCCTCTGGTTTGAAAATTGAACATCAGTCGGTGCCTTGTTCAGAGACTTCTGAATCCTCACACTATGTAGTTTCTGGAGAGCGCCGGTAGCTCAGTGGTATGCTTGCTTGCTTATTGAGTTCAAGATCGTGGGTTCAAAACTTATTTTATTTTATCTGGGAAGTAAAACAAACTTATGCAAGGCGTCCTAACGATGGGACAATAAGCTATGATGGTCCCGAGCCTGTACGATTTCAGGTACTCGTTAAAGACCTCTATCCTAGATGAATACAAATTTAGGGTATGCAAAATTTAGAACTCCCATAGTAGAGTCGGTCTCAAGTCCACCAGAGCGAGGAAAGAGCGCTCTGGTAGTAGGCGATATGCCCCCTTGTAGTCAAAGCCCGGGCATGAGTCATAATAACTAACTAACTATGGGTTTATGTATGAGACATGTCATTTACTTTTACCTTCTTTTTTCACTAAAACCATAATATTGCTACACAAGTATAAGGGTCATATAATATAATAGTTTATCATTTGAAAGCTTATTAAATGCACAAGTTTTCTAAATAAAAATTAAGAAATACAATAAGGACATTTTTTTGAAACGTGAGCTACAGTTTGCCAAAGAATTTCCGAATTACACAGTCCTTCGGTTTATGCTGCCAATAAACTGTCAAATTCTTGTAATTGTAATAAAATGAACTTATTTTAAAGATAATTAACCGCTCTTTATGATGGTATAGTTTACTTTGTGTTAGCTCTTATACTTAAGGAGGAATAAGAGATGTTATGCAAAAAAATAGTGCCAAGTATAAAAATTGGAAGATGTTGAATATTTCTGAAACGGTTCCGAATCGGACCTATGTTTATAGGACATTTTGTGTTCAAAATTAAATTTTCTTTAAGAACTCAACGTTTTTTACCTCCATGCTGGGGCACCCTGTATGTCGTCCAATCGTATTCTATAGAATTGGGCAGATCATGATGTGCCTGAGCATTTCATGATCTGCCCCCATTTCAGAACAGGTTTTCCGGTTTTGCAAAAGCTAATTCACGAAACTAAAGAAGTTTCGTTTTGACGTAGCCATCTCGCACGTAAACAAAACGAATAGTGCGGAGAGAGCCCCACTAGCGGCGTAAAAATTCAACTATTTCACATATGCCCTGTCATATCATGATGTGACAAAGCGTTTATTTTGGAATATCGACAAACGTATATAGACAATAGGACAGATGATTGCCCAGGCACATCACGATCTACCATCGGTCGACCATATATATGTTGATACAAACTCTCTTCCCGTGACATTCTCGCACGTGCCGAGAACCAGTATAAAAACTTCCCCAATTTAACATGATTGGCCCGTGATGGTAGTTCACCTTTAAGCTACTAGGTGGAACTATCATCACGCCACTGTCCCCAAACCTTTTAGGCCCCTGGCGAGTGCGGGTGCTGTCCGGGGCTGTTGAGCGGTTGGGAATCCGTGCTAGAAGGCCCCTAGGGTCAGCTGACGCCTGACCCTACCCCTGATCGGCTCCCGCTCCCTCAGCAGCTCTGGATTAAAGGCTAGTACAGACATGCGAGCAACGAACCGAGCACTGTTCGGCTCGTTTTCAGTTTTCAACGAACACACTCCAAGCCGAACAGAGACGAGCCGAGCATTTGGATGCTCCACAACCATACTAACGAACATAACCTGCACAAGTTAACCTGCAGATAACAAATTTACGTTTATTTGTATATCATTTTATTACTATTCAAAATCTTCAATCAGAAAATACTCAAGGTAGCTACTTACGTAATTAATTTACATATTTGTAGTACAATTAATACGGATACGAATTTATTATGATACGTAATTTATTTTTACATGTAAATTGTTTAAAATGAACTTTTTAGGAAAAGTGTTTGAATAATTCCTCCCAAGCATCCAATCTCTTTATTTTATTAAAATGTAATTTGTGTTTTAAATCCCATATGACTGGGTACTGTCTCATAGCCTGAGCAAATTGAATTTGAAGCTCCTGAGACCAGTCTTCAGAAGTCATAATAAAATATAATTTATTGAATAATATTTAAATATATATTTAATTAAAAAAAAAAAAAGAACGTGCACTTCCAAAAACCTAAATATTTGAGAAGGTTATAATATTGGTTATAAACAACAGTGCTCGGGTCAAGTCGGGACGGTTCGGCTTGGTACCAGTCCACACACACCGCAGCCCGAGCCGAACATTCCTTTGATGGTTCGTCAAAAAACCGACAACAGGTGGAGCAGACCCCGAGCCTCCGTTGTTCGTCGAGCGCCTGCGCACTATTCCCCAGGCATGCGCACTGACTAATGTTCGGCTCGTTGCTCGCGTGTCTATACGCCTCTTAAGGGGCCGCTAGTCGGAACTTTTGATACAATTGTTCCAACTAGTGTGCCCTGCCCAGCTCGCTCGGGGTTCGACATATATTCAAGAAACCAAGCAGGAGCAGAGTGCAGAGGACAAAGCCAGTTGAAGTAAACCAGTCTCCAGTCTATTCTATCCAGCTGAGCCAAGGGAGTCACTTCAACATCCCCCCACGCCTTCCGGGGTATTTTTGAGGACTATACGCATCTTTCCGAACGAAAACTACCATCCTCATTGTAATTACATTACATTTAATTTTACGTTTTCAATTACGTATACTTACGTAGCCAGTAAGTTTCATAAAACACATCAGAACTTTCTGGAAAAAAACAAAAATAAATAAATAAAAACGAATATGTTACTAATTCGAAAGAAGAACTGAAAAGCTGATTTAAACATTAATATTTAATTTATTAATCACTAATTCTTTAAACAAAAATATTTTCTCTCTTAGCAATAGTTTAGTTAGTTATTGTGGTTCATGCTTTAGCTTTAACTGCGAGGTCATATCGCCTACTAATAGAGTGCTCTATCATGGCTTCTCGGTGAACATCTACAATGGGAGTCCTAAATATTGCCATCGTAAATTTGTAATTCACCTATGGGTCTTTAACGAGTGTCTAACATTGTACAGGCTCGGGACCATCGCTTAACGTCCTATCCGAAGGACGGAGTGCTCTCTTTTCTCTTCCAGAGAAAGCAATAAGGACTTCGGCCGGGATTCAAACCCGCGATCTTGAGCCTCCGAAACCCTACCTGGCAAGTGTGTACAACGTCTGTCTTCGTCACGGCTATTTTCCAGCAGACTGGAAAAACGCCGTCGTCGTAACATTTCACACCAACATAACAAGATTACAAACATTTCGAAACGTAGCGGTGATTGGAATACCCAAATCCACCGTGACCTGGGAGTTGCTCCTTTTGCAGCCCACGTCGAAAAACTCACCCGAAACCTCTACGAAGGGCTGCCAGCCTCCTCTGCAGCGGTCCACAACAGTCTCGACCAGCCTGTACCTCGCAGATTGCAGCCGAGACAGTACCAAACCTTGTTATTTTAATTATAATATTTCATATTTCTTTTGTCAATTTGTGTAAAGTAGTACTGGTTCAAATAAAAAAATGTTTTTCATTCTTTCTTTCTATTTTTTAGTATTGTCATCACTAACCACCTGTTTGACAGAGTTATTAAATCTGTTTATGTATCTAATTTATTAGCTATCTTAATATATACCTTCTCATGACGTAATGTATTTATTCCACAACAAAACCCCTAAACTAGAAAGTTCACTTATTAATATCGATTTTTCAATTCCTGGTGTTTATTGAATTTAGTTAGAAGTGAATGTAATTTAGAATTCAACAATTAATAAATACACAACACAGAAAAACCATAATCGGTAAACTTAAACAATATTAGTAATCAATACAATGAAAGTTACCTCTCCATTTTCGTGTTTTCTAGGTTGGGAATAACCGTAGTAAACTATAGATCTAGCTATTTCTGAAAAAAAATATATATAAATAAAAATAAAATAATAATAATTGTTTTTTTACCATAGCAATTAATGCGATCTAAAACCCGCTTAAGAAGAAACAAATAATAAATTATATTACAACTTTTTTATAATTGATACCTAACATTTATTGCAGATATTTGCATACCTAATTGATAAAAAATGAAGACCACAGGCGAAAAACCAGCTATCTCAGATTTTATTTCGAAAGTTAGGTAACGACGGTTCTATAATATAGAACTTTGTCTCTTTATTTAGAAAAGAGGAGAACTTAACTCATACGTTCTTTCTTATTCAAAGATGGTGAGTTTTTTTTTTTTTAGCAATAAAGAATCATAAAAGTTTAAATAACTTTTGGAAATGTGGTTTCCATTGACCAACGACATCAAATCGTGTTTTTTATTGGCAGTTATTCGCGTTGGTTTCGAATACGCTTCAATCTCTCCCCAATTTTCCAAAATTTCTTCGAATGGCTCGCGTTGAGAGGGAGCTCGAAGAGGGTAACATTTTGGATACAACTGTCTTGGTGAGGCGATCTCTTCCAAGGTCAACACAAAACTGAGACCCCTAGACTTGAACCCCTCTTCGAGCACAAGATTCTACACAACACCATTCATAGAAGAGGGCAACTACTGCTCTCTACCGAGAACCGCTTGAATTAGGCTTATATCTGTTTTCCAGCAGAAAGATGAACGGCCTTGGGGCATAATGGCTGCTCCATTAGCTCAAAACTGAAAATTCGGGAAATATAACCCTCTTCTATCAGGTGTGCGATATATTTTGAAGGGTGCCGGACACCGGGGGAAACTTGTCCAAACGGGGGGGAAAACCGGTCTAGCAGCGTTAAACAAGCGTTTGAAATACAGCGTACAGGGGAAGAACCAGCAGAAAGGAAAACAAGGCAATGAGGCTGCACGAAGGACACCCATTCTTTCTACACCAAAACTGGAAGAGAACGAATTTCACTTCCCACCTCGAGCGATACCAAGAAATGGCCTATTTCCAAAGAGAAATATAAAGACCTGCAACATTTAAAGCAACTTTGTGACAACAAGGCCAGACATTTTTATGGAAAACTCTTGGTGTCTTGATTGAACATTCCAAAGATGGTTGGTTTTTGCCTTGTTTAATTGGAGTTTTGTGTCTTCTCGCATCTGTGACAATTTTTAATAAAGTTTTTTTAAAGTTGTAATAATATTTTGTCATTTCTTCGTGCGTCTTCAGTAAGCTGAATTTTCCTCACATTTGTATATTACAAAAACAAGATTTTTTTGAGTTTTTTGCAGAAAAATTGAAATTCTGCAAAATTAAAAAAGAAATGAGATAGCTGGTTTTTCCCCTGTGGTCTTCAAGTATAAAGAAAAACGTATGTTTTGTACTGGAGTAGTACCAGTTTGGATTGAAAACTGGTTAAACTTCCATTTAGTATTTTTTAAGTCTTAGCTGAAGTTGGTAGCAATACCGAAACTACTCCCATATATTTTCTGAAATAGACAATATTTTTAAAAAAACATTTTTTTTCTTTATTTTTTTTTATAATATACATCAAGTGACACTAATATCTTTATAACATACGAAGTCCGAAGTTATGTGTAAAATCCGAAATCGTACAAAGCAGATCAGAAAAGTTTTAACAAAAAAGTTCAGTATTTGTTAAGTCGTGGCTGAAGATGGTAGCAATACCGAAAGTACTCCCATATTATATATTATTTGTGAAATAGACAATATTTTTTAAAAACATACGTTTTTTTCATTTTTAAAAAAGTTCTGTTAGTTTTTATGACTCATTCCCGGGCTTTAACTACATGGTCATATCGCTTACTACCAGAGCGCTCTCTAGTCATTCTGGTGGACATACTATAGGAGAGACACTCTACTATAGGAGTCCTAAATTTTGCCTACCCTAAATTTTTGTGCACCTAGGGTAGTCTCTTGAGGAGTACTTGACAACCTCGGGGCCAACGCTTAGCGTCCCATCCGAAGAACGGCGTGCTTAAGTTTATTTCACCTCCCAGATATGTGACTTCTTTATTTCCAAATTTCAAGTTCATAGCTGCAATCGTTTCTGCGTTATGAGCGCGCACTAAGTACTAATCACATACACACACGCACAGACTGACATCATAGCGAAAATGATCAAAACGTATTCAAAGGACCTTGAAACGTGAAAATCGTCAGTTCCTCCTCGACCACAGCACCATAATCCTCATTTTTCCTTTACTGGTGTCAACTAACGGTCGAACAATGACTTGCATGCAATACCAAAACAGATAATCTCACCTCCTGGAATGTTATATTCGGTGCCGCATAAATTTATCACGTGAGATTCACGATTCTTTTTGTCCTCTTTTCGCTAAATCAAAGACAAAAATAATTTATTGATGATATTAGAGTATGTTATTATTAATTCCTTGTTGCCTGAACTTCTTCAGGTTCTTTCTGGACTTTAAAAGTCAAGAAAAAAGTGGAGTTTGCCAACTAGAATGTAATTCTTGCAATCTAGTTTATGTTGGTCAAACTGGAAGATCATTTAAGAACAGGGTAAAAGAACACATATCAGAAATAGGGTTACACACTGACACAACATACAACTCAGTAAAATCAACTTTCGCACAACATATCAACGAAAACAAACACCATTTTGACATAAACACAGGCATACAATATCTACAGTTTTGTGACAAATGTACATTACTCAACTCACTGGAACAACTAGAAATAAACAATTACTTTCTCAAGAGGCTATGTATTTTATTCTATATTTTGATTTTCATTTGTATATTTATTAGTCTTTGATTTATTTCATGTATGCATATATAATATGTATTCTTCAAATGTGTGGAGCCTGCAGTGAACAATAAAGAAATTTTTAATTTAAGCTGCTTGTTATATACAAGGATTAAAGTGGAAGAACCCAAGAAGAAACGGGAAATCATACAGTGCAAGAGGTGCATGGCCTTCGGGCATTCTCGCACCTACTGTAATAACGTGGTGCGCTGTGTGCGGTGCGGCGAGAAGCATCCATCCCCGGAGTGCCCCAGGAGTCTTAAGGAGCCTCCAACATGCGCGCTCTGTCAAGGCCAGCATCCTGCCAACTATAAGGGGTGCACTGTCTACCGGGATCTCAGAAGTCGGCGGACCAACCCTGGCAGTCGACGTGCGGCCCCAG
This sequence comes from Aradus depressus, assembly GCA_963662175.1. Lineage (NCBI taxonomy): Eukaryota > Metazoa > Arthropoda > Insecta > Hemiptera > Aradidae > Aradus > Aradus depressus. The sequence goes on along the minus strand of OY759220.1, from coordinate 6,272,317 downwards.
TACCAGCACCAGTGACCAATACGGGGAGCCGGCTGGTCACCGCCCCGCCTCTTCAGGTAAGTGGGCCTCTGGGAGGTTCTCGGGAGGCTGCCCGGCCAGCTACCCTGCTCCATTTCTCCACCAACACCATACAACCCCCACTGTCTTATGCACACGTCACCTCCCCACCCCTGCCTCCCCTCAAGAGGGTGCGAATGCAGCAACCCCGGGCTGACCCAGTACAGTCAGGGACCGAGCCCAACTCATTCCAAGGTATCAACGATCTTCTTTCATCCTTCATTTCTCAAATTCAAAACTTGGTCACCCCTCTATTTTCTTTGCTCACTTTGCTAATCCAAAAGTTAACCCTCACACATGTCTAATCCTTTCACAGGCAGGTCCCTGATAGTGCTCCTATGGAATGCTAATGGTCTTAGACATTCAGGTGAACTGACTTACGTACTTCGGGAGAGGCGAATTGACGTCGCTTTAATAACGGAAACTCACTTCACAGATTTGACCCGATTTCACATAGACGGATACACGACTTACCGGACGGACCATCCAGACGGGACAGGCCATGCAGGAACGGCGGTGCTTGTCAGGAGAGGTTTGGTGCATCACTTTCTGCCTTCCTTCTGCGAGCCTCACCTTCAATCGACAGCGATCGAAATCTCATCAGCTTCTCACAATTTCACACTTACTTCAGTTTACTGTCCTCCACGCCACAACATTACCCCGCAACACTTCAACAACTACTTCGACACTCTGGGTGATGACTTCATAGCCGGTGGAGACTACAATGCTAAGCACCTGGAGTGGGGATGTAGGGTCAACAACCCGCGCGGACAGACACTTAACTACGTTTTGACGAACAGACGATACAGAGTCTATTCCCCCCGAGAACCCACATATTGGCCAACTAACAGAAGAAAACTTCCCGATATCCTAGACTTTTTTGTAGCTTCGAAATTCTTCCCCTATACATCAATAGAAATAATTCCCGACTTGACATCAGACCATTCTCCAGTAATTTTTACCCTAGACTCCCAACCTATTCAGAAGACACCCCGACCCTCCCTCACTTCAGGGCTCATTGATTGGGACAGATTCAGAGATATTGTGACAGACAGACTTAATCTGTTAGTCACCCTGAAAGCGCCTCATGACCTGGATGATGCAGTGAACTCTTTCACAACAACACTTCAGGAGGCGGCATGGAGCAGTAGCACCTCCGCCCAGCCTGTCCACATACACACACACAACGTACCACAGCACATTAGAAGACTGCTGGTTGAGAAACGCAGATGTCGTCGTCAGTGGCAAAGACATAGATACCCATCCATCAAAACACGACTCAACAGACTTACACACGAACTCAAAACAACTATATCACAATACAAAGCAGAGACGTTTTCACTTTACACTGACACACTAGCCACTGACGATGGATCTCTGTGGAGAGCAACCAGACCTCTACTGAACTTTCCTTCTTCCTCCTTTCCCATTCAAAACCCGGACGGAACATGGGCTAAGTCGGACGAGGAAAAAGCACAAGTAGTTTCTCAACACTTAGCAGACACATTTACACCCCATGACATTCATCATCCACTTCATAAACACATACACGACTTCCTCAATATACCTCTACAACTGAGTTTACCGCCGAAACCCATCACTCCGTCTGAGGTGCAACAGGCTATCCTTCTGCTTCCCAACAAGAAGAGCCCTGGCTATGATCTCATTACTGCCAGAATGTTGAAAAATCTTCCGCGCAAAGCTGTCATCTTTCTTACTTACATTTACAATTGCATCCTTCGCCTTTCCTACTTCCCAGTTCTTTGGAAATTTTCTATCATTACTTTAGTCCCGAAACCAGATAAACCTAAACACTTGCTCTCTTCATACCGCCCCATAAGTCTTCTTCCCACTCCTTCTAAACTCTTTGAAAAAATTCTTCTTAGCCGCCTATTACCTCTCTTCGAAGAACACGACCTTATTCCGAATCATCAGTTTGGATTCCGACAGAAACACTCAACACTTCAACAATGTCACAGATTAGTTGATGAGATTTCCTCTGCTTTGGAAAGGAAGTGTTATTGTTCTGCAGCATTTTTGGATGTGAGTCAAGCTTTCGACCGTGTCTGGCATGTTGGGCTGCTGTATAAGCTGAAACATGTGATCCCTGACGGATATTATCGTCTCCTCCGCTCCTACCTGGATGATCGTTTTTTCCAGGTCAGACAGGGCAGTGTCCACTCTGACGTTCAACCCATAAGAGCTGGTGTCCCACAGGGGAGCATTCTGGGTCCACTTCTCTATGTTGCAAGCACATCCACCATCCCAACATCGCCTGAGACGGTGTTAGCCACCTATGCCGATGACATAGCAATTTTAGCTACTAATAAATCGGCTGGGGACGCATCCAAATCTCTGCAGGACTTACACCTTCTAGAGGGTTGGTTGCATCTGTGGAAGGTAAAAATAAATGAGATCAAATCCCTTCATGTTACATTCGCTTTGAGGCGCGGTGACTGCCCAACTGTATGGCTGAATAATGTCCCTCTGAAACATGACAAAGACGTACGATACTTAGGACTCTATCTTGACAGACGACTGACATGGAGTAAACATGTTTCACGGACTCGACAGAAAATGAAACGGCGATTTGGACTACTCAAAAGACTACTAGACAAGCGATCTCAACTTCGCCTCAACCACAAACTGGGTGTTTACAAGACCGTTATCAGACCCATCTAGACGTACGGCGTTCAGCTCTGGGGTTCAGCTAAGCCCTCACACACCAAAAGAATTCAAGCCATCCAAAATAAAATCCTCCGAACAATCACACAATGCCCTTACTACGTATCAAACATAACATTACATCATGACCTGAACATACCATTCTTACACGAAATTAGACAACAATTATACACAAATTTGCACAACAAATTCACGTCACATCCAAACACACTGGTGGAAGCAATGTCGGTCCGGTCCTTGCCGGGCAGACCTCCTCGGCGACTGAATCGTCGTTGGCCGCGTGACCTCCTGCCTGAGGAGGACCCCTGAGGAGGCGGTGGTGTTGACCAGCCGTCTCATCAAGAGACTCAAGTGGTGTTTCTGTTTTTCTTTGTTGTGTTCATATTTCCTAGTTGTGAAGTAATTCATAGTTGGAAATTAAGTAATAAAGGTGAAAAAAAAAAAAAAAAAAAAAGTGTGGAGCGTTGGAAATGAGATTTCGTCTCGGGGTGGGGTCTTAATGGTGGTGGCTTTGGGATGGTGTGGGTTGATTAAAATACACATATGATGTATACCATACTGTTTCGGAGTTTTTGTTATTGGGATTTCGATTTGAGACGGAGGTTCGTTTGTGATGTTTCACATATTTGAAGAATTAACGGTACAAGAGGGATAGGAAACCTCTGAGTAAGGGTACCTACCTATCGGTTAGATTGTAAAAACAGTTGAACTTCCATTTAGTATTTGTTAAGTCGTGGCTGAAGATGATAACAATACCGAAAGTACTCCCATATATTTTGTGAAATAGACAATATTTAAAAAAAATCGTGTTTTCTTTATAATTTATTAAGCAGTTAGGTTAATTAGATTATACACTTGCCACAGTGATTCATATGACAGCACCGACCCGAGAGTTTCCTTTTTCCTATTTACTTTTTATTTAAAAAAACATTGTCATATGAAAGCTCATAAAGATGATGAAAGCATGTATGAGAGGGACTGGAAGCAAAGGGGTTGACCAAGGAGATTGATGTGAGGCCTGGACCGCCTCTCCTCTCATCTGTTCAACCTGGTCCTTGAACGACGGAAGAAGAAGGAACCAAGGTAGCCGAAGGAAACGGATTCCTGGCCAAGGTGGGTGACCTGGCCTTCTTAGGCAAGATAGCCCAAAATATTTTAAATCTAAGCCGGGAAAATTAGCGAAACATAGTGACAGCTTAGCTCTCAAGTTGAACGTCAATAAATGCTAATACTTGATGGAAAAGAAAGAAAAATCGTTGGCCTTCTGAGTAGTCTAGGATGTGATTTCAATTTGAACGTTTCACAAACATACCTTCCAGGCTGCTACGTCTCCACGATATACTGTCTTATATTTTAATACTCCATGCTTACCCTTTTTTTAAAATATATTTCAATTGCCTTCTGAACCCAAATTATGTAGCAAATATCATGTTTTTCGGTTCACAGGAGGTACCCTATATATTTTGTTTACCGCGGCCTGTGTAGAAAAACGAGTATATATACGTTATATAACCAGAGCTGGAGTCGCATGTTGGGACTCACTCCTTGTATCTCGGATCCACAGTACACAGTTTATACTCGATTTTGGAGGAGGTTGACAGGAGACTTCTCCAGGTCCAGTGCGTGGATTTCTGTGCTATCAAGCTGCTAAGTACCTTTCCCGAAACTGAAGCACAGGATAAACAGCTCCATGATCAAACCTTGGATTTGAAAAGTGGACCCTGAACCTCATACATTGAAAAGCGCTTCCGAAATAATTTTCCGCGTGGTAGACTGGGATGGTCTGACCATGGAAGTGGGATGTCGTGTGGTGGAATTGGATGATCTGATCATGGAAGTAGGATGCCGTGCGGTGGACTGGGATGATCTGTCCATGGGAGTGGGATGTCGTGTGGTGGAATTGGATGATCTGATCATGGAAGTAGGATGCCGTGCGGTGGACTGGGATGGTCTGACATTGGCTCTATATCTGCTCCTAAAGGCAAATTGCCCCCAGATGTGTCTCATTATATCTTCCTTCCTCACCCTAGTCCCATTCTCTTCAGTCTATTCTGACCGATATACCTGAGCCTCCAGATCTCCCACTCGCAACCTATGCCGATGACATCTCCTCATAGCTTAAGACCGTGATCTTCATAGGGCCGTGCGCGCTCAAGTGGGTCTGGGTGTCTTGACAAATTGGTTTAATAAGGGGAAGCTGAGGCTGAGGGAAGACGGAAACTAAGGTTTTCGCACTCCGACGCAAACACTCATGATACAGTGACACCGCTAAACATCGACCGCAAAAACATCGCCTGGACACCAAAACACCAGACGGTGAAGTATCTATACCCAGCGACACGAAATAAGGCGGTTCGGGAAATATGCCATGTTGCCGCACTTGGAACCAGGGATCGAGGAAAGGGGGCGTGGCCGGCCCGGAAAGCACCATATGTGACAACGCTCTGAGAGCCACGTTGCCTACCCCCGGCGTCAGGCCTTTCCTATGTGAAGTTAGCACCCAACCCAGTGGATGGTAAAGCACGAATGGACAACGCCACATTTCCACCCACCCGCCTTATTACATGTTGCCAAGTATAGAAATGCTCCTAGACACCAAACTGACCTGGGGCCAACACATTAACTCCAAACTGACTCATGCCTACACTAGACTCTCCTCATAAGAACACTACACTCCGACATGAATGTACCACACTATTCTACACCGCACTCATACGGCCTTCATCACATACACCTGTCCACGCTCCTTGGATGGTAAGGAATTCTCAGATACGCAGGGAGCTGGGTGTTCCCGACGTTAGAAACTTTATATTGGAGTTAGCGACATGATTCAGGGCATTTCCCAGTTTATATTCAACTTGTGTTTTGTAGTAATTCCCTAGTGCCTGTTAGCGACACAAGTAACAGCTGAAAAACTACAAAATACTAACTAACTAGATTAAAGTATATTCTTTACCCATGAATACAGGAGATCCGTCACACACCGATACTTTTCAAACATGTCTTCATCTAAAAAATGTATTATATTAACAACTGATTACCTGAGAGAACGTCATAGCAGTATAAGTGTCAAAAATGTGCTGTCAGTATGTCGACTTAAGACGTGCAATTAATTTTCTTATATAACCAACCAATAGTTTAGTAGAAACAAATTAATATGTCAAACCCTTTACAGCTATAATGCAATGAATTGATGACAGAGGCCGAACATTCAAACCGGGCTTCCGTGAAATGCTTTCAAGGATTCTGCGCCTTTTCAGTATAAAAATGAAGTTTTTTATTTTACTTTCCCAGCTATACGAAGCATAGGGGAAGTTATTTAATGGGTCTGAAATTCGATGTTGAGTTTTGAATGGAATTTTATAATTTCCAACCCCTGATTCCAAAAATGAAAAACAAAATGGTGTCTGTCTGTGTCCGCAAACACAACTCCCAATAGAATGAATGTAACGACACAACATTATATATGTGTATCCACAACCTCAGAAGGATAACAACTATTGATTTTGAACCAAATCGACCAAAGACAAAAGGGTTCAAAGGAAGGGGCTCGATTCAAAAATCCCTTTGACTGAAAATTAATAGGTGTCGTCCTGAGAGGCTTCCTCAGTAAAAATTGCATATTATGATCTATTATTACGCGCGGATTATTAAAAATTCCGGATTCCCAGATCGTTCGAAACAGCTTGGCCAAATTCGCTAATGGAGTTCGTTATGTAATAAGTTAACGGAAGGAAGCCTTTATATACGTATTATCCTGACAGAGAGAAGATCCTCAAACCCAAAAGTTCGCCGAGATTTAAGAGTCGTCTGAATGAGGACACAAATGCCATGATCTTACATTCGTTACATCAACAGTTGTTAAGGGTTTTGTGATCCAGCCCCTTCAGAATCCCCCTTTCCTTAGACCGATGTACACAGGCGTCCTTATATACAAATAAAATTTCCTGTCTATAAATTCATTACTTTGAAAATTGTGGGGGGTACATTGACCCGTTAATAACGACTTATATAATAAATAAATGTATTCCTTCTTACTAAATGTGTAACAAAACGTTCGGATAATACACAGTTAGTTCAAAGTTGACATATAATTGGTTTCAACCTTCAGTTAATTGTTTTCAAGCTGACAACACTGTCCAATTCTAAAGTTCACGCTCCACAGGGATATCCATGGAAGTCGAATTGTTGATTTGAAGATAGGTCATGACAAACAAGTAAGAACAAAGAAAGGAACTGGCCGGATCCATCGTGAATGACGTTACTCTAACGTTAACACATTATAACGAAGAATGCCATGTTGTTCCCTAACTTAAAATAATTATAATTATTACGAATTTTAATTCTTTAAGATTTTTATTTCTAATTTTGATCCATAAACAATCAAACGTTTATATTATAAAATATATTAAAGTAATAAATATTGAATATAACTAACAGAATAAAAAATAGTTTTTATTAATAATAAGTCGGTGTTCTTAGCTAATTAAACCATTGAAGGTTAAAATTTCTGGTTATTTTCTTTTGACTAACCTACTGAAATATGTTTGAAAATTTATTGTTTCAATAACGGTATGTATTTGCTAATACAAATTTGAAATAAGGATAATTTCTCGAGTTATTTGATATATTCTAAAAATGGCATGCCATATGAATGGCACTCATAATATTGAATTTTAGAAAGTTCAACTTGTTTGGTATAATACAGATACATAATACCTATATTGTTCTAGTAGTTTGATATCAATTAAATGAATGAAATTCAATTTTTTTTTGTTTCCCTGCCTGGTATCCCTAGAATAGAATTAATTTATTTTCATAACTTCCGAAGATTTACTGTACACAATTTTAACGTTGTGAAACATTGATATAAAACTATGAAATGGTGAACAAAAGCAGTTTCTCACTTCCCCCAGATATACGAAGCATAGGGGAGGTTATGTCAACATGTTTAGTTACACCGCAATTTCATGTGTTCCAACCTTGATACTAAACTAGGTGTGCAATAAATTCTGCTGACACTGAGCTGAGTCAGGCATATCTGTATAAAAAACTCAGTTTATGTTTTAATAATTATCAGTAACTTCTCACCTTGTATGTTCTTTATGAATATATTAATACTTTAAATATATTTCAATTGATTTTTTCTAGCCTTTTTGTACACAACAGCTGTTTTTTCAGTCTTTTTACTATGTGTTCTTTGTATGTTGAAGAATATTTTTATCGAAAAAAATTCGAAGTTTGTACGTGTCCGATGGTAAACCGAAAAGGGCTTCGCCCGGATTTTTACATTTGAAATCGAAAAATTCTATTTTCCGCGAGAATTTTGTCTCTCAATAAATTTCAATGGGGATTTCGTTTTTCGGTGATTTTTCCTCCGTGGTATGTTCGATTTTAGATTTTCTTAGTAGTAAAACATCGTCACCATGTCCACTACCATCGTGACAAATTTCAATGTCAACGATAAAGGGGTTTAGGAGGAGTACGAGTACAACGAAATACATGTCCCCTAAGAAAGAGCTTCGTAAACTCAGCTCAAATATACAACAAAAAAATTAGTTTTTTGTCAGTTTTTTTGAGTACTAGGACCGGTACAGGCTGCCATTCATTACACTGAGTTATAAAAAATCTCATTTTACTTCAACTTAAAGTGTACCAAAAATTAAAACTTTCAATGTAAGTATACATACATCAAAGTGGTATCCACAGAACACTGAAACTTTATTTGTAAGTGAAATAACTTTTATATGTTTTACAATCTATATTAATAAAGCTGGAACGGGGTTTGTTTGTTTGTTTGTATGTAAGTATGTATGTATGTATGTTTGTTCCAACATCACGCCCAAACCGCTGGACGGATCTTCATGAAACTTCACATATAGCATTCTTTTGAGCCCGATTGAATGATAGGCTACGTGGCGTCCCAAAATTTTGAACGGGAGGGGTGGGTTGTGAGGGGGGCCTAAGTATATAAATAGTGCTAACTCATTAACTAATGGTCGAATTGTCATGAAATTTCACATGTAGTATTTTTAAAAGCCAAATAGGAAAAAAATGTGTGTGGCGTCCCAAAGTTTTGAACGGGAGGGGGGGTTGTGGGGGGCCCTAAGTATAAATATAGAGCTTGCTCATTACCGGTTGGTCGTATTGTCACGAAATTTCACATGTAGTATTCCTGGAGGCCAAATAGAAAAATAAGGTGTGTGACGTCCCAAAAATTTGAGCGGGGGGGGGGGGGGGGGATAGGCCTAAATATAAAGATACCGCTAGCTCATTAACTAATGGTCGTTTTGTAATGCAATTTCACATGTAGTATTCCTGAAGGCCAAATAGAAAAAAAAGGAGTGTGGCGTCCCAATAATTTCAACGGGAGGGGGGGTTGTGGGGTAGGCCTAAGTATAAATATAGTGCTAACTCTTTAACGGTTGGTCGGATTGTCACGAAATTTCACATGTAGTATTCCTGAAGCAAAATAGAAAAATAAGGTGTGTGGCGTCCCAAAAATTTGAACGGGAGGGGGGGTTGTGGGGAGGGCCTAAGTATAAATATAGAGTTAGCTCATTAACGGTTGATCGTATTGTCACGAAATTTCACATGTAGTATTCCTGAAGGCCAAATAGAAAAATAAGGTGTGTGGTGTCCCAAAGTTTTGAACGGGAGGGGGGGTTGAGGGGGGGCCTAAGTATAAATATAGAGCTAGCTCATTAACGGATGATCGGATTGTCACGAAATTTCACATGTAGTATTCATAAAAGCCAAATAGAAATATAAGGTGTGTGGCGTTCCAAAGTTTTGAACGGGAGGGGGGGTTGTGGGGGGGGCCTAAGTATAAATATAGAGCTAGCTCATTAACGGTTGGTCATATTGTCACGAAATTTCACATGTAGTATTCATAAAAGCCAAATAGAAAAATAGGGTGTGTGACGTCAAAAATTGTGAACGGGACGAGGGTCATGAGGGTAGGCCTAAATTTGAAGATAGTGATAGGTCATTAACGGATGATCGGATTGTCATGGAATTTCACATGTAGTATTCTTTATGGCCAAATAGAAAAATACACTATGTGACATCTTAAAAATTTGGGAGGGGGGGGGGGGGGGGGCTAAGCCTAAAAATAATACCGAATGATTAAAGGGTAATCGGATTGTCATGAATTTCACATGTAGTAGTAGCAACTATGTATTCGCTGTGGGGTCCGCTGTTGCAAGGCACATTCTAGAAGTGGTGCCCAGGGTTTCTAACTACGTACTACCTGTGGGGTCCGCAGTTGAAGGACACTTACTAGCTGTGATGCCCGGCGTTCCTACCTTCGTACTAGCTGTGGGGTCCGCAGTTGAAGGGCACTTACTAGCTGTGGTGCCCAGCGTTCCTAACTACGTACTACCTGTGGGGTTCGCAATTGAAGGGCACTTACTAGCTGTGATGGCCAGCGTTCCTAACTTCGTACTAGCTGTGGAGTCCGCTGTCGCAAGGCACATACTAGAAGTGGTGCCCAGGGTTCCTAACTACGTACTACCTGTGGGGTCCGCAGTTGAAGAGCACTTACTAGCTGTGATGCCCAGTGTTCGTATCTACGTACTAGCTGTGGTGTCCGCTGTTGCAAGGCACTCATTACATGTAGTGCCCAGCGTTCCTAACTTCGTACTAGCTGTGGGGTCCGCTGTTGCAAGGCACATACTAGATGTGGTGTCCAGCGTTCCTAAGCTTACACTAGCTGTGGGGTCCGCCGTCGCAAGGCACATACTAGCTGTGATGCCCAGCATTCCCAACTACGTACTGGGTGTGGGGTCCGCCGTTGCAAGGCATATACTACCTGTGGTGCCCAGCGTTGCAAGGGACATACAAGCTGTGGTCACAAACGTTCTTAAGTATGCACTGGCTAGGACGTCCAGCGATGCTAAGTATTCACTAGCTGTGGTTTCCGCCGTTGAAAGGCGCATACTAGCTGTGGTTACCAGGGGTCCTAAAAACTTACTAGCGTTACTATAGCTGAAGGACTATAAGCCTTATTCCGTATGAATAATTGAAAATTATAACATCACGAATGTACTGTCGAAAAATTGAATAGACTTATAGGAGATATTGGGAGAAAAGTCAAAGTTCCCCGGGCAACGCCGGGTATTACTGCTAGTAGTTAATATATTCCATATCTACTCATAGAAATTTCTGAATTTACCACACTACCAGAAAATAGAACGAAAACGAGAGGCAAACAACTGAAGATCGATTGTTGATTAGAAGATAGGTGTTGCATCTGGGTAAATAGGTTAAAGAATAAGCCGCTTGGAACACTTAATATATATATTTAGACAACACCTTTATTAACAAACCGCGTACTGACGAATACAATGTTCACAATAAGTCCCTTTATCACCGCGAACTTAGTTTTTTCACCTTTTTTCCACACAAAAGACAGACCGCGAATCAACAAACTGAACGACACAAGTAGTTCAATCAATCACACCACTCACTCACCACAGGTCGTTCAAGGAACACACCGTAGGTATCGATTCTCGGTGTGTTCCCGAATTCACCCGCTCTCCACGACTCAACATCCCGCTCCCCATGAAGGCTCGGCTTCATTATTGCGTTGGGAGCGGGCATAGTCGCGAAAGGGGTCTGCGCACGACCCCGGTGGTCGTAGCGACATCCGCGACTCTCGTGACCCCGTCTTGCCCCGGGTAGAGCTGGGTGATCCGTCCGAGCTTCCAAAATTGCGGCGGAGCGTTGTCGTCCCAGATGAGGACGACCAGGCCAATTCGGACGTCCACGTGCGGCGAGATCCATTTGACGCGCTGTTGGAGGTGATGGAGATACTCCACTCGCCAGCGGTTCCAGAAGGAGCGAACCAAGGACTGCACTAGGGTCCAGCGGTGACGACTCGCGGTTCGCGGGGTGTATGAGGTTTCATCCGGAGCCGCGGTGAGAGGGCGGAAGATGAGAAAATGCCCCGGAGTGAGGAACGCAACATCCGTGGGATCTGACGATGGGGCGTATAGTGGTCGCGAGTTGAGCACAGCCTCCACCTGCGCGATTACAGTCGAGAACTCCTCATACGAGAGGCGTTGCTGTCCAATCGTGGCCGCGAGAAGTCTTTTGGACGATTTCACCGCGGCTTCCCACAATCCTCCGAAGTGTGGTCCAGTGGGGGGAATGAACCTCCAGGTTATCCCTTGCGCGGTAGCCGCGTCTGTCATCGCTGTGCGGTGCTCCGGTGAAGAGAGCAGGGTTCCAAGGCGTTGCAGCTCTCGGTCGGCACCCACAAAATTGGTGCCGTTGTCTGAAAAGATGGCATTAGGACGGCCGCGGCGGCTAACAAATCTGCGGAGTGCAGCGATGAAGGTCTCGGTCGATAGATCCGAAACGACCTCGATGTGCACGGCCCTTGTCGCGAAGCATATGAAGATGCATATGTAAGCTTTTGAAGCGACGATTCCACGATGTCGGTGATCCAGAATGGGCGGTGATCCAGAATGGGCCGGCACCCACAAAATTGGTGCCGTTGTCTGAAAAGATGGCATTAGGACGGCCGCGGCGGCTAACAAATCTGCGGAGTGCAGCGATGAAGGTCTCGGTCGATAGATCCGAAACGACCTCGATGTGCACGGCCCTTGTCGCGAAGCATATGAAGATGCATATGTAAGCTTTTGAAGCGACGATTCCACGAGGCGGTGATCCAGAATGGGCCGGCATAGTCGAAAGAACGCCTTAGCGCGGAATGTCACCGGGGTCAGCCAACCCGGCGGGTCGAAGATGCGACTCATCTGAGACAGCAATACGCGTTTGGTAGTGGCCGGTTCGGCCATTCGGACCGCGTATCCAAAGTGGTCCGAGCGCGGATCCCACACGAGGCCTAACACCTTCAAAATCGCGTCCGGGTCCAAGGCCAGCGTTCCGTCTGCGGAGGCGGTAGCACGGCAGTGGTCCGGCGAAAGATCCTGAATCAACGCAGAGTCATTAGCACACCACTTTCGCAACTCGAACCCTCCCCCGGCGAGGGCGTTGATAACTTCATTGCGGCGAATGAGCGCGTCGCGGATAGAGTCGGCACCGGTAAGAATGTCGTCCACGTAGGTCTCCTCCAAGAGCACTTCTAACGCGAGCGGGTACCGTTGTAGGTCCTGATCAGCCAACTCATGTAGCGTGCGAATCGCGAGAAAAGGCGCGGAAGTTGTTCCATATGTGACGGTGGTGAGTCGGTACTCCTGCACGGGACCGTGGTCATCGAACCGCCACAATATGCGTTGAAGATCGCGGTCTTCCGAGCGGATGCGCACCTGTCTAAACATCTGGCGGACGTCCGCGGTGAAGACGTACCTATGACGTCGGAAGCGTAAAAGCAGATGATGAGGCCAACTCCATGTGGCCGCTCTCCAAATAATCTTCCATAAACGCGTGGTAGGCAGTCCGGAGTTCCGGCTGTCGGAGCAGACGGGCTTCCAGGCGGTGTAGCTGGCGGAGCGCGGATTGACGTGAAGACCCCAACATTGCGATGCCGCCATCCTTGAGTGGAAGGGCAACCGTGAATCGGCCGAACGAGGAACGTGAAGTATGTGCGCGAAAGATATCTTCTGCTCGAAGCTCGTCAGGTGTGAGCAAGGAACGCGACACGGTAAGTTCCAGCTCAAAGAAGCAACGCAGACATTGCTGGAGAGAGTCCTCAGCAGGAGCAGGCGCGAAGTCGTCCATAGACGGAGCGGAAGCGACATGCATCAGTGTAGCGAATGGTGTGCGGGCGGTGTTCTCAGCGTCGCGTGGAGTTAAAATCGGCTGTCCGAGCCGACTCAGGCGTCCAGGCATACGATGGGTAGGCCAATTAGTGCGTTGAGGTCGCGGATTGCAGGCTTCATCCAAGGGGGCTGGAGGCGCGGGTGTCGCTTCAGTTTGCGCAGGAGAGGCGTCGCAGGTGGATTCGTTCGCGGTAGCGGGTGGTGCCGTCATCTCAGCAGCAGAGGACCTACCGAGGCTTGTGTCGCGGGGTCTTGCCCTCGTTGTCTACAACGTCAGGGGCGAAACGGACGCGCGAAGGAAGGCGGTAACGCCGATCGTAACCGCCAGCGATCATCCAACCCAGTGATGTATTGAATGCGGTTGGTGAACCTAATTGGGGCGGAACCATCTCTGGCCGCATGATGGTCGCGAAAACTTCCGCTCCCAATACCAGATCGACCGGCGCGGGTGTATGGTAAAGGGAGTCAGCCAATGTGAGCTCCTCCAGATGACTCCAACGTTGATAGGGCAGCTTGGATGAGGGTAGTTCAGTCATTACGCGCGGGACTACCAAGAAGCTCGTAGAGATCCACTGAGGGTCTGCGTGTTGTCGAATCGCGAACCGCGTTGTTCCGGTGCGCTTAAATGCTACAGACGCGCCGATGCCCATCAGCGCAGGCGATGAGCGGTAATCCACTTCCAGTTCTAGGCGCTGAGCGAGCGCGGAGGTAACCAGATTCACTTGACTCCCCGAGTCAATGAGCGCCCTTGCCCACAGTCGCTTCCCCCGCGGGGACCTAATACCAAGGACCGCGGTAGGCAGAATGCCGCGGCCGCGTAATATATGGCCCTTGAGAATAGGTCGCGGTAATGAAGCGCATGACCGGCGGTGGGAACAAGCGGGCGTGGGCGACTGTGGGCGGCGTGATCTTCAATCTGAACGATCCCCGGGACGCTCCGATAGCGTCGGGGATGTTGCTCCCTTGCGAATTGGACGTCGATGGTAGCGAATGCCATCGTCGGTTCGCCGTCGTCCGGACGGCTGCCAACTTCGCTCCTCATCCGAACCTGAATTTCGACTTCGTGACTCGAGGCTGGAAGATGAGGAGTTCGAAATTCTGGTGGTGAAGCGGTCAGGTCGTGGTGATGAATTGATCCCGTCTTCCCGTGGTGGTGGTGACCCGCTCAATGAACCTCTTACCGGTGAGTTGAGCGCTCGGCCCTCAGCCGGCGGGGAGGGATGCACCATGGTGTGGTGTTGCTTGCCACATATTCGGCACCGCCCGACTGATTTGCAATCATTTGTACAATGGAGGTGCGACAAGCAGTTGCGACAAAGATGGTTCCTCTCCATATGAGCACGACGCTCGGTGCGTGTCAGTGCGCCGAACTCCGGGCACTGGTACAACAAGTGCCCCTCGCGGTCACAAAAGTGGCATTCCCTGCGTATGTGCGTCATGGTGCCGGCGGCCGGCCGTTCCGGCCGTCTGGCGGTCACCTGCAGAGGAGCGCGATACGAATATCCGCGGTTTCTTGTATTTGAGGCGTCATTTTTTCTCAGGCTGTCCCGTTTGGGCGCGGATACGACGGTGGTGGAGGCCCCGGCGGCCCTTTCGGATGCCAAACGTTGTTGGTCCACGAACTCCATTAGTCCGCGAAATGTGAGCAGCTCGCCATCGCTCAGCGTTTTTTCAAAATCCTCGCGGACCACGGTGGGCAAGTTGCGAATAGCGAGCGAAAACAGTATATAATCTGTAGGGTCCGCAAGTCGCAGGGCAAGAAGAGCCTGATGCCCTGTATCGAACGCCGAGGAAAAGCGCTGGAGGTCGTGCGGAGTGGCTGCCGGTATAGGGGTGAACTCCAACATCCGCCCGATGACATGAGTGGCCTTCACCCGGGGTGCGTCGTACTTCCTTGCAATTATGCCGTAGGCGATGCCATAATTCTCCCCCGTGACCTCCAGGCCGCTAATTAGTTCTGCCGGTGGTCCTTTGAGGAGTGACCTCAAGTACGCCAGCTTGATACCATTTGCCATGGTGGAGTGGTGTATAGCGGCGTTGTAGATCGCGAAAAAGTTCGCGAAGGTTTCCGCATCGCCGGCCCACACGGGCACCTCTAGCCGCGGAAGCGGAGCGGTGAATTGCACCCCGGCGGTGCTTGAGACCTCTGGCAAGTGCGACGTCAATTCAGCCGTTAATTTTACGGCTCGCGAGTATGTCCCTCCTGGGTCAACTCTGTCTTCGGCTGGCAATTTCGCGTTCAGCGCGACAATTTTGGAGACCAATTCACTCACCAGCCGATTTACTCCATTTGCGGCCTGGACGTACACTTCACTCGCGGGCTGACCGGCCGCGACGTCAGCCAAACTCTCCAACTGGGCCACTCGTCCTTCCAGTTGTGCGAAAACCTCTTTTCGCTCCTCGCGTATGGCCTCATGGCCTGTGGAGATTTCCACAGTGGGACAAATGGGGCGGTCCGATTTCCCTTTTTTAGCTCTCCTTCGCGACATTTTGAATTGAGAATAATGAAATGAAATGGACTGTATTACTTACTTTAATCCGGCCCGGTAAAAACCATGTTGCATCTGGGTAAATAGGTTAAAGAATAAGCCGCTTGGAACACTTAATATATATATTTAGACAACACCTTTATTAACAAACCGCGTACTGACGAATACAATGTTACTATTCACAATAAGTCCCTTTATCACCGCGAACTTAGTTTTTTCACCTTTTTTCCACACAAAAGACAGACCGCGAATCAACAAACTGAACGTCACAAGTAGTTCAATCAATCACACCACTCACTTACCACAGGTCGTTCAAGGAACACACCGTAGGTATCGATTCTCGGTGTGTTCCCGAATTAACCCGCTCTCCACGACTCAACAATAGGTTATGATAAACTTGTAAGACCAAAGAGGCCATTTTGATTTCGAATGGAACTGGCCGGATCCATCGTGAATGACGTCTCTAACCCATTATAACGAAAGAAGCCATGTTGTCCGAAAGAAGGAATGGAGCCCTGCTATACCTACGTTTAGTTGATCTATTTCCAGTATAGGAAATCCAGGAGCATAATTTGAGACTACTTTACTTCTGGGCTTAGGTACATTTCACAAGAAACCTAAATTATATTTGTGACCTAATGAAAAATCATTTCAAGTAAACTTGTACAGGAAATTGAAAGTAGAGATGTAAAACTATTGTTAGTTGACGTTAACGATAGTTTCGATACTATCGGCGGTAATCTATCGATACTATCGATAGTTTAAGGACTATATTTCTGAGATCCACTGAATCGAAAGAAGGTTACATTTACTGTTCTTGTATAGTGTTTCGTTGCTTTGAATTGAAAATTGAAACTAAAAAATGAGTCGTAAACGGAAGTCCAATGTGTGGGGTTACTTCTATAAAGATGTGGGTTCAAAAAAACTGGCTAAATGTCGTTTTTGCAGAGCCGAATACAGAACTTCCGGGAACACTTCCAATTTGAAGGATCACTTGTTGGTGGTTTGTTTTATTTTATTTTGTTGACGTTTCTCATGCTCTAGAGTTTGATTTTAGTTGTTCGTTTTTGATGTGATATTTTTTGTTAGTACCTAACAATGGAAACTCATCAATATATAATATATATATACGTGTTTTGAATTCATATTTATATGTGCAATTGAAGTTTGTAGTTTAGTTTCTGCTTGCGTTAAAAAACCGATCTGATCAGTTGAAGTACGTATTGTTGTTGAACTTTTTTGCTACTAAAATAAATATAGGTACCTACCTACTTACACTGTACGATTGTTTGTCTTCCTTGAATTACTTACATGGTACATGTGTGCATATACATGAGCATAGAGTGACTGGATGTCACTTCTAATTGAAAAAATATTTCGATAGAGCTATCGATAACCTCGATATATCGCCATCGATAGTTTTACACCCCTAATTAAAAGACACATGTTATATGTAATGCGATTTTTAGCAGTTCGTCCGGTGCTGTAAACCGTCTTGAAATGTCATATTGAATCACATATGTTTAGACGTTTCCTTAATTTACCCGAAAACGGTTAGTGCTATCGAAAAATTGGTTCTTACCAAAAATGTTTTTTTCACGAAATTGCCAATCACTAATGTGTCCACAGATTTGAGATGGAAGAAATTCAATGCAGAGTTTTCAACGGAATTTCATGTTTTCAGAACTTCAAAGAAAATGAAAGAAAAAATGATGTCTGTGTGTGCCTCTGAATACGGTAACTCCCAATAGAATGTATCGACACTAAATTTTATATGTGTGTCCAAAACCCAATATGGAAAAAAATTCAAGGGGAGAGCGCCGCTAACTCAGTGGTATGCGTGCTTGCTTACTTACGATAGCGGGTTCGTAACCCGGCCGAGGACCTTAGTTTATTTTATCTGATAGGTAAAATAAATTTAAGCACGCCGTCCTTCGGATGGGACATTAAGGGATGGTCCCGAGCCTGTACGATGTCAGGTACTCGTTAAAGATCCTTACCCTAGATGAATAAAAATTTAGGACTCCCACAGTACAGTAGGGCCCATGTCCACCAGGATGACGAAAGAGCGTTTTGGTAATAGGCGATATGACCTCGTAGTTAAAGCCCGGGAATGGGTCATAATAACTAACTGTAGACATAGATCGCAGAATTGTATTCGGATATCTACGTAAAAACAGGAAAAAATATAATAACCAGGAAACGAGTGAGAACCTCGTTTATAAGATTTTTTCTTCGTCATGATCCTTAAAAATGTTCACATTGACTAACTTCCACCCCCATATATATATAAATATATTCTAGAAAAAAAAAATCCATCTTACAGTTTTCTTCGTAAAAGGTAACACACGAGCGGTCATCCTCAAAGTGTTTTATGAGATCTATATTGTTAAAGACCCTCGTCTCAATTGCATTTCGAAGACTTTGTGTTATCTTCAGTTGTCCATTCTCCAACCATATATTCTGAAAAAAGAAAAGTTCAGTAAAATGTTTACCCGTCTCTCACAATCTCTTATCCGTTAACCAATTATCATCCGCGTAGTAGTGGCGTTACATTTTTGAGCTTCTGTTTCAAGATTTAAGATGAATCCCCATTCTCAATAGTAAGGTAACATTTTGGAATTAGGGATAGAATAATAACATTTATTCAGACCAGCAAGATACATGATGCTATGCACAAATATACGAAATAAAGGAATGGAGATATATCTGGAAGAGATATAAACTAACCTTAACATATTTTTGTTGTATATTTACGAAATTCATCTACGAATAAAGTTCATAATATAAAACCCTTAACTTCCTCGACCATTCACATTAGCTGCATTAAATCTTAGTTACAATATTTATGGTAAGCAGACCGCAACTGACACCCTTATACCGACTAATTGTAAGTCATGCCACCCTTGGAGTCAAAAGCTGAGTTCTTTGTAGCAGTGAGATTTAGCAGCTCACCATTGTTGCAAGAACGTAAAAAAATATTATCTTTTGGTTGGGGCAAAAAAACGGATATAACAAAGTGTTATGTAAACAACTTTACACATTAAAATTATTAATATATTACAAAATCAATTATTATTTGTATAAAAACAGCTGTTAGAAGTTGAGAACAAAATTAATCAGTGAATAAATATACAAAAAAGGATTAGTCGCATTTTGTTTACAAACGAATGGTGAACATTTGTATACATATATGTACGTATATACAAAAATTCTTTATTTTGAATATTTACAATCGATATAACCATAAGTAAATTTGATGAATGATACATAGAACATAGAAAAAAATAAAAAATACATCAAAAGCATATTATAGTTATGTACAAAATAATAGGTAAAAAAAAAAAATAATAAATAAATGATAATAAACATAAACATAAAACATAATAATAAAGATAAAATAAAATCAACATAAAAGCCCTTCAACTCGAGACCCCTGGAAACGCCCCCGGTTCTCTGTCATCCCCATCCCTCCAACTTAATGGGGGTAGGGGAGGCCGAGAGGGCTCGAGTGATCCTCCCTGCCTTCTCGCCCCGCCAATCACAGGTATGTATATATATGCCAAATATAATAATTTTTGTAGAGTGGCCACTATAAAAAAATAAAAGAGACTAAAATAGTTGTAGAAATTAGTTCGTAAGATTTTTCTTGTAATTTGATTTTTTAATTTGATATTGTGTAATGTAATCAATTTGCGACTGCATCTAAATATATTGTAAAATATAAAGTTTGTAATGTTAATAGTATATGTAGACAATAATGGAGAAATAAACCATTAACTCTAGGGGCTGAAAAGGGACATGGGTCCCAGGAGCTTATCCTATTTGGCCTTCGTCAAGCACTTGCCTAAAATAAGCTGACAGGGTGTAATAAAAGGCACCACCAATCCTCTGGATGAATATTTATATAGCCTTTTACAACCCGGATTTTACAATCTGGCTACAGTCAGGTACCAGATTGGAGCTCCAAGCCCGCTGTTGGTGGCCCATAAAACTATCCAACATAAAGATGACAAGGGCAAATAGGGGCTTCACAAAGAGAACCCGCAAAATTCCCAAGAGAGCATCGAAGAAGGAAGAGAGGAGAGTCAGTTCCAAGTGAGGAGAGGAAGACACCAGTTGGAGTCTGAGTCCTGATCCAGTAGCCCTCGAGAGAAGCTCCAGCCCCCATCATCCAACCCCAGAAGTTCAGGAGGAACTCAGCCGCTAGTTTGTTCTTCCACTCTCAAACCCTCGCAGAGCCGTCCAGCCCTCATCCTCCGATCAGCCTCCAGCCCTCATCCTCCGATCAGCCTCCAGCCCCAGCATCCATACACTATTATTAATAAGGTTTATATTTTATATTATAATTTTTATTTTATTTTTAAGTATTAATTTTTTATTGTAAATATACTCTGTTAAATATGAGTTGCTAATTTTTCAGTAGATTGTTTCCCATGCCATCGCAAGTCAATATTGATTTAAGAATTTGGTTTTTCAAAACGCTCTTCGCTGACGAATCCTTCGCCTTTGGTTATAGAAATCCAATTTGTATATTAAAATCAGTAAATTTAAATGATCGTTATATTGTCGATCTGGCATCCTTTGGTCATTTTAAATTAGTTAAGACAAAGCATTTTAGAGAAAATCTCCGCAGTTAAGATTAAAGTAAATAGAAATCACCATTGTTTTTATTAAAACCGCGACGCGCAACCCTTCAATTATTACAATTGATATTTCGATATTATTTAAAATGCAGGTTAAGATAAATAAACCCAATATTTGTCCTCTTATTCTATACTATTCATTTTCCCTGTGAACCAAGTAGAATAGTTTATACCTTTGAATTAGATTTAACATATTTGTAAATTTAGGAAAACAAGAGATGGCATCTCATTGTTATCTTTAGAAGAAATCCAAATTGAAAAAAAAATTTAATTGAAATTTTTAGAAATACGTGCACTTTCTTCAAAATTGCACTCTTGAACTTTCGATATTTTTTTAAAGCCCTTTTCGGAATTTACTGTAGCAATCAAAATTTAGTAGACGACCAAGAACAATTTTTACAGGAAATGTGGTAATATTTAATTTTATTATTATTATTTCCATTAATTTTATTTTATATTGATTTTTATTTTATTTATAATTTACCAATTTATTAAATTTAATCATTTTTTTTCAAATTATCACAAAAGAAACAATAGATAAAAATAATAGTCGGTGAATCACCGGCTATGTACTTCCCCAGCACGAATTAATCGATTCCATTTTTGCTCTCCCTCCAAAGCCAATCGACATCTTGAGCTAAAACTCAATATTTGACTTACATAGTGGCATCTGAATCCTCACACTAAATTTTGTGTCGATACATTCATTACATCGGCAGTTATTAGGGTATTTGAGTAGAGCCCTCTTTCTCTGGTTCCCTTTTTTCCCTTCAACCGGTTTCGCGGAAAATTGATAGGTGATAGATCCTTATATGGTTTCGAATTAGGGAAGAGTCTTAACACAAAAACTCTAATAACTGGCATTATAATGAATGCATCGACGAAAAATTTCATGTGTGAATTTAAAACCCTGTAAGGTGGACACTTATTAATTTTCAGCAAAATCGGAGGAAAGGAAGGGGAGATTAGTGACGGGGCTCAACTCAACAACTATCGATGTAATAAATTCGTATATCCTCAGCTAAATCAGCTATTGATTATTATCGCTAACAGTTGACTGGTTTTGGAGGGGGAGCAAAAAGTTAATTGATTAATTCGTTCTGGGGATGTTCACTGTCGGTGATTTACCGGAAACGTTTTGTTTATTTTTAAATGATTTATGTTTATATTTGTTGGCACTATTTTTAATTTTTATTTAGTGCATATAATTATTAATTAAGTTTTTTTATTCATTATTTTTTATTAGTTTATTTATTAAACTTCTATTGTAAAAGTGTAATTTCGAATAAGTCTCGTTTTTGATATGAGCTAAAAGATACTTTTTTTAACATATTTAATTAATTGAATAAAGGTATTCTTTAAAAGTTAGTTAATTACCATAAATACCAATGCCCAAGTAGTGTAATAAATAGGAATAGGATCACACATTCATAGTTCGACATAACATAACAAACTTGAAAAAAATAAAAAATATATTGTACTTACATACTCAGCCGCATCCCAGAAACACTTTAAGAATTTCGCGAGCTGCAAAAACGAAATTTGTTAAAGGGGTCAAAACGCCGAAATCATCCATCTGAAAACATGACTAGGCCGAGGGGAAGTGTATTTGATTGGGTAAGGGCAGCAAATACAGGGTCGCCACAGTCAATCACAAAATGGTATCCTACAGGACGAAGACAGATGTGGTCCGCAAGCTGAGGAGGGAGCTGACAACCGAAGGGGGTGTCCGCCCAGCAGCCAGTCGTCACCTTCCAGCAGGAGAGTGACGGCAGGAGGTTCGAGGCGGCCCGGGGGCTGGTGGACCCAAGTAAGCTCGGGATTAAGGTAACCTCAGCCAGACCCGCAAGGAGAAGAGGGCTCCTCCTACAGGTGTCCACCCCGGCCGAGCTGGAGTCCCTGTTGGGCGCACCGGCTCTTCAGCAGCGGGTCTGAGGGCCGAGGCGCTCAACAGTAGAAAACCCAACTGGTCAGGGGAAGACCTCTTTAGGAGGCTCCAAGCAGTAAACCCACTGTATAAGGGGATTACCCTTGTTTACAGGAAAGTCCGCTGCGAATCACAGTGCAAACCGGCATATATCCGGGCGATAGAGGCCCAGGCCGCTCACACGGACTATGGTCGGTAGGCGGCGTGACGGTCTTCAACAACGCAGAATCGTTGCTGTTGAAGTAAGGCACCTGGTATCCCAGGAGAGCATATTGCCGCACTGGTTGTGACTGACCCCCAGGTGGACGTGATGGCACTCCATCTGTCCACCAGCCATATGGTAGTGGCCTTTGTCAGGCATGCAAACGTGTGCTGCTATGTCGTCAGCGGGTACTTTCCCCCCTCTGAGGACATAGAACGACAGTCAGGCCACTTGGATTATATGTACACTTGATGAACTCGAGGGAGGCAATGTGGTCATCTTGGCAGATGTTAACTCCTGGTCAGAGCCCTTAAAGACCCCTAAACTTTGGTGAATAAACCTAGGTAGGTAACATTTAGAACACCCACTGTTGATTCTACCCATGTCGAGCAAAGCGACGAGAGAGCCCTCTGGTAATTGGAGATACGACCTTGTATTTTAAGTCCGGGCATGAATCACAATAAGTAACTAACGATAATAGGAATGTGTTTTGATACAAAAACGAGCGTAACATGGTATTTACGAAAGGGAGTGCACACGGTTTGAATAGAAAGGGGAGTGCACACGGCTTGAATAGAAAGGGGAGTGCACACGGCTTGAATAGAAAGGGGAGTGCACATGGCTTGAATAGAAAGGGGACTGCACACGGCTTGAATAGAAAGGAGAGTGCACACGGCTTGAATAGAAAGGGGAGTGCACATGGCTTGAATAGAAAGGGGACTGCACACGGCTTGAATAGAAAGGAGAGTGCACACGGCTTGAATAGAAAGGGGAGTGCACATGGCTTGAATAGAAAGGGGACTGCACACGGCTTGAAAAGAAAGGGCATTGCACACGGCTTGAAAAGAAAGGGCATTGCACACTGCTTGAAAAGAAAGGGCATTGCACACGGCTTGAATAGAAAGGGGACTGCACACGGCTTGAATAGAAAGGGGACTGCACACGGCTTGAAAAGAAAGGGCATTGCACACGGCTTGAAAAGAAAGGGCATTGCACACGGCTTGAATAGAAAGGGGAGTGCACACGGCTTGAATGCAATCTGGTTTTTATTTCCTCAGCTATGAAGTTATGTACACGGTCAAAAACGCGATGTTGCATTTCTAGCAAAATATATCATATCTGAAATTTTGGAGAAAGTAAAAAGTAACACTAAGCAATTATGGGGCCTCAAAATGAATGGCGGCACTAGGTCTTGAATACTCTTTGTCTGCCACTGAAAACATCTGCCGGTTTAAGAGTTAAAACAGGTGTCCATGAATGAATATAAACTTACTTCCTGGCGTGTTTCTCTGTATTCACGTTCCTTTGGTCCGAGTGTGTAGAAATTGAGGTATAAAAAATGCCTAACTGAAATAGAACATTAATGAAATAAATGCATTAAAGAATAATAGCAAGTCGGAGCTGTACAGAAATCTCACTTAAAGCTATCAGTGAGCTTTGGAAAGATCGTGCAATGCTCCCAGTTCTATTAAATTATTTTATAATATCATTTATTGTAATAGTATTAATAATCATTATTATCTGACTTAATTCATGAACTTTTAAATTTTCTATCTACTTCTGATTTTCTATATCTGGTGGGATCAGAAGGGCGTAATTTATTATGAGCTGCTGCAACCATCTGAACCCATTACAGGTGACCGGTATCGTCTGCAATTAATGAGTTTAAAGCGAGCTCTTAACGCAAAGCGACCGAAATGGGTGAATAGACATGAAAAGGTGATTTGTCGGGTGTCTTAAATGTTGTCTACCCAGGTTTATTCCCCATAGGTTAGGGGTCTTTAACGAATACCTGGCATCGCACAGGCTAAGGACCAAGGACGTTATGCTCAAGTTTTTTTTCTTCCAAGATAAATAATTATTTA
Source organism: Aradus depressus (assembly GCA_963662175.1). Lineage (NCBI taxonomy): Eukaryota > Metazoa > Arthropoda > Insecta > Hemiptera > Aradidae > Aradus > Aradus depressus. The sequence continues at coordinate 6,247,716 of OY759220.1, read as the reverse complement.
TTATTATAATCTAAAGCCTGGAGCAAGTTTCGAACATGCGATCTTGAGCTAGGTCTGGAACCTGACAAGGATCCGGAGTAAAGAGGGCAAAGGACTGGGTTGTCGGAGGAGTTCACCCGGCGTTTGAAGCGGCTGCTGGACAAGGTCCTGTGCTACTTAGCTTGTGGAGTCAGTGGCAGCGGCTACTGGTGAAGGATGGCATCATGTAGTGGAACTGGACAGAAGAAGTGGAAGAGAAACCGGAGCACCTGCAAGCGGTAGTGCCGAGACAGCTGAGAGAGGTCGTACTCACCAAACTTCATGGGGAAGTAGGTGTAAATCATATGGGACTCACTAAGACACTAGGTGAGCTAAGGAGCCGATTCCATTGGTCAGACCTCAGGACAGACTGCGAAGTTTGGGTGAGGAGTTGCTCCAGATGCTATAGCAAGAAGGTATACCCCTACACCCATCCACGTCCACCCTTCCAAGCCACTACAGGGCGCTACCCCTGTAAAAAAGTGGCCATGAACTTGTTGGGTCCACTTCCAGTCGCGACCAGAGGCAGCAAGCACATATTGGTAGTAGAGACCACGAAATAAACCGAGGCCTATCCCTCGCCGACATTCGAGCCGAAACTGGTGGTCATGAGCCCGGAGCCCGACTCAACTGTGGGAGTCCTAAATGCTGCCTTCCTAAGAGGAGTGTAACGAGTATCTGACATCGCACAGACTCGGGACCATCGCTTAAGGTCCCGTCCGAATGATGCATACTTAAGGTTTTTTTCGCTCTAAGATAAAAAAAACCTAAGGGCCTCGGCCGGGTTTCAAACCCTCGATCTTGAACTCAGTAGGCTAGCAAGCTCTGAGCAAAAAATACATATTTATATATTTAAATAAATAACATATTAGCGCTAATAATAAATAATAATCTCACTCTTGTTGTCATTGTGTTTTGAACCATCGCATTTGCGGGCCATTTCTAGTTCTTTGCTAATTAATTCACTCATCGCTAGACTTTCCGCTTCCGTAGGCATCATGATCTAGGGATACGGGAAACATAGATTAACATATCTATAAACCACTAACATAGTAACGCTGATTATGTACAGCTTAATCTGCTGTTCATGCAACTTTACCTGAATGAATAAAGCATACTTATTTTTGAAATATTGTCTATTCCACTAAAGATATATATATATATATATATATATATATATATATATATATATATATATATATATATCTATATATATATATATATATATATATATATATATATATATATATATATATATATATATATATATATATATATATATATATATATATATATATATATATATATATATATATATATATATATATATATATATATATATATATATATATATATATATATATATATATATATATATATATATATATATATATATATATATATATATATATATATATAATATATATATATATATATATATATATATATATATATATATATATATATATATATATATATATATATATATATATATATATATATATATATATATATATATATATATATATATATATATATATATATATATATATATATATATATATATATATATAATATATATATATATATATATATATATATATATATATATATATATATATATATATATATATATATATATATATATACAACTATCGGTTTCGGCTTTATACCATCGTCAGGTCTAGTTATGAACTCAATATTTCAAAAATAAGTTTGTTTTATTCATTTATTACAAGTTTCCACAATATGTCCGCGTTCCTCAACTTAGAACTTTACCTGAGACAATTTCTGAATCCATTGACTTGTTCCAAAATGTACATAAGTTATAATAATTTATGATAAATGATTTGATAATGGTTAGAAAACAGGATCTTCCAAGATTGGAAACCTGGTGCCATCCATCACCATATAGTCCATATCAAGTTCCAAGTTCCAGGAAGAGTATGGATTATATTTACTCAATATATATATAAAACATATGTATCATAATTGTGAATATATGTGGGTGAAAGTGTCAAAATGACAAGAAATATGGTAAAACAGTTTACATGAAAGTTCAAACTATACAATGTATCTACTACTTACAGCTGAGACGAAGGAAGATAACATGAGAAGAAATGCGGGTATGAGACATATTGTAGGCTCCATGGCGACGAAGAGAACTGAGCGACACCACAGATACCTTATATTGTTGTCTCATTGCTACGTCAGCGTTTTGAACTGACGTGTTTCTCTCACAGAACGTCCACGTTCACTTCAAATATACAATTTTTTTCTAAATAATTTAAAATTGATAACTAGTACCGTAGGTATAATAAATGATTAATCAGGCTCCATGGGGGTAGTTAACTATTTATTTCTAGGGTTTCTTTGGCCAATGGTCAACCACCCTTAAGGTTTCGTTACTGTCTCGGTATGTCCAAAGAAGGACGGACAGGTTTAGGAGGCAAGGAAGTTGAAGGGTAAAGTCAAGGAACTTCTCCACTTTGTAGGATTGGGGTTTCTTTATATTAACACTATACTCAGACGGTTTTTGTAAGTATTGTAATCGTGCGAAATTCAGAACAGAGTTATTCTTGAAATTACACGTTTTAAGGTCTCTAGAATACGATTCACTTAGTTTTGCTGTGATTTCTATAGTACATTACTAACTATTAGCATAAAAAGAAGGTAAAACAATTCATGTGACGGCCACAAGCGATATACATACATATATAGGGGCGCCGGTAGCTCAGTGGTATGCATGCTTGCCTTGTGAGCTCAAGAACGTGGATTCGAAACCTGACCGAGGCCCTTAGTTTATTTTATCTGGGAGGTAAAATAAACTTAAGCACGCCGCCCTTCGAATGGTACATTAAGGGATGGTCCCGAGCCTGTACGATGTCAGGTACTCGTTAAAGACCCCTACCCTAGGTGAATAAAAATCTAGGGTAGGCAAAATTTAGGACTCCCACAGTAGAGTCGTGCTCATGTCCACCAGAGTGACGAAAGAGTGCTCTGGAAGTAGGCGATATGACCTCGCAGTTAAAGCCCGGGCATGAGTCATAAAACCTAACCTAACCTTTATATATATACATCCCTATATTTAAAATAAAATGATAGATACAACACTCTTTTGAACACTTATATTGTCTAATTCCACAAATATATACTTAAATGTGTACCGGTTTCGGCTTACGCCATCGTCAGCACAATGTTCAACAATAATTCAGATATTTGGCAGGCATACGTATTTATATTAACCTAAGAGTACCTGAGGTGAAAGGGTCCCTTAATAATAAAAAAGATAGGTACCGACAATGGATTCCCCTCAAAAAATCATAAACCAAGTAGAAAAGAAAGTCCTCCAAAAAATCAGACGAAACAATTTAACAAAATTAGAGCCCATTAACTCTAACAAAGAGGGAGTTTGGGTTAGTTTACCTTATTACGGGCATATTTCTGAACAAATTAGCAATACGATCAAGAAAGAAGGTTTCAAAGTAGGGTTTAAAACTATCAATACAATCAATCAACATTTAAACAAGACGAAGGGCAAAATAAAAATAGAGGACCGGAGTGGTGTTTACCAACTCAAATGTGAAACGTGCAGTTGGGTATACACAGGGCAATCGGGACGCAAATTCAGAGAACGAATAAAAGAGCACATAACTGATATAGTAAGGTAAGGGGAAAAATCCACATTCGCGAAACATATAAATGATATGGGTCACTCATTCAACGAAACAACCGGCATAAAATACCTCTACTTATGTGAAAAAGGTAGACCATTAGATTCTCTAGAACAGCTAGAAATTAATAGGACTCGAAAAAATGGGAATTGTTTAAACGACCAGACACACTTCAAATTTTCTCCTTACTAATCCCTTTCAGATAACAAATATCCATGACAACATTTATCTAGGTTAAATACTTCCTACATAGCTATATATTGTACATTTGTTATATTGTTTTCTTGTAATGTTAGTTTTTAGTTCTATTTTAATTTTATTTTCTTGGTTTTCAAATAAGTGCACAGTTAGCTATTACAGTTAGAATATAGACTTCCACCCCCCTGGTTTTAACAGAGGAGGGGACCCTTTCACCTCAGGTACTCTTAGGTTAATATAAATATGTATGCCTGCCAAATATCTGAATTATTGTTGAACATTGTGCTGACGATGGCGTAAGCCGAAACCGGTACACATTTAAGTATATGTTTGTGGAATTAGACAATATAAGTGTTCAAAAGAGTGTTTTATCTACCATTTTATTTTATTCATTAGTATTTCCACTATATCAACACAGAACGCAAAAAATGTATTCGGACATCCTTATATTTTATTTCTAGTTATATTTCAATAATTCGTCATAAGGACCTGCCGTT